>JAOTAY010000191.1:47798924-47814842 GCA_025629805.1 Erythroxylum baracoense
AATAAAATAACGTTACTTTGTCTTTTTTAAAAAATTAATAATTTTGTACAAATAAAATCATAAAATTCTTTTATGGAGTATAAAAATATAAATATTTAAGTATTATTATGAAAACTTGGATAATTTAAAGAATTTATACATTTTTTCAAGAAAAGAATTTATACATATTTTATTGAAGATATTCTATATTTGGAAATAATTAGTTCAATGCACATAAATTTTAGATATCAAACCTAACTTATACTCTAAATTAGGTTTGGAAAATTCTTTTAACTAACTAATTAATATGTAAAGTGAAAATAAATAGTTATAATGAGATTATCATTATGTTTTTTTATTTTAATATATCTTTTTAAACAAATATACGTGTTTTTATTTTGCATCATAAATTTTCTTAATTCAAAATTTTATTTTTAATATTCAAATATAACTTGTAATATAAATGAACAGAGTGGTTTGAATTTAATTTCAATTTGTGTAATTAAATTACAAAAATGGTTAACTTTTTAACCATTAGCTTAGTGTAATTAAATTACAACAATAATATTTAATTAATGAGGTTAATTGTAATTTCTTTATTATTATTTTTTTGTTACCTCACTAGGTTCACTAAAACTTTTTGTCCTGATTACATCCAAATTTGACCCGGGTCGCACACCTAATTGTGATGGGTAAGTCTCCCAACGAAGATTGCTGCATACACGAGGGTCGAACTCGAGACCTTGCTTAAACAGAACCGAGCTACTTACCACTCAGATAAATCCCGTTTGTACTTTCTTTTGTACATTACAGCTACATGCTTGAAGTTTATGTATGTTTTTTTTCTGCTTTTTGAATGCACTCGTCTGATTTACGTGTAATTGTTACTAAAAGAGTTCTAAATTTTAGGCAAAATTTGGTGAGAATCTGATTCAAAGAGTACATAATCTGGATGGCTTTTGATCGCAACCAAAATCACATACTTTGGTCACCAAAATCCAAAGCTCGAGACTTTAGAGCCTTTATGAATAAGTCATGATAACAGAACACTAGGATTACTAAAAAGGTGGCCCAGCAAATAGTTTAACAAGATGGTGCCACTAGATTCTGCATATTAGCTTTAGATGTTGCAGAAGCAACACTAAAATTTCCATGGAAATCATCCAAGTTCCATAAACCATCCCAGAGAAAGTCCTCAGTAGAAGATGTCTCAGTGACTGATGCACTCCCATTCAACATATTATATGCCAAACCATCCTCCGCCGTGCAGATAGCGTAAGGAGCGACCACTTCTTGCCTCAGTTGTGATCCATATAGTGCTTTAGTGTCGTTTTCCTCGAGCAAGGACAGTATTTTTCTCATATCCAATTGGTTTAGTTTCAGTAGTTGTTGATGTTGAAGTTGCTGGTTCTGCTGCTGTTGGAGTAGTTGTTGCTGCTGTTGCTGCTGTTGCTGTTGATGTTGGTTAAACTGTTGCCTCTTCAGGAAGCGTGTTCTTGCCTTGTCGGAGTTATCTGGAGAAAGTTTGGACTTCTTCTTGAAATGGGTTCTCCAGTAGTTCTTGATCTCATTGTCGGTTCTTCCTGGCAAGCTTCTTGCAATCGTTGACCACCTGAAATTTTCGTTGCACATCACTAATGAAGATCAGTTGAAAAAAACCTTTTACTGAGATCTTCAGAATCTGTGAAAATTAATTACCTGTTGCCCCATCTTGCATGCAGCTCGAGGATGATGCTTTCCTCATGAGGAGTGATTTGTCCCCTCTTCAAGTCAGGCCTCAGATAGTTCACCCACCTCAATCTGCAGCTCTTCCCATTTCTTTTCAAGCCTGTTCATACCAAATAAGAAGATAACTTCAGAAGACATTTGATAACAAGAAACCAAGAGATAGTAAGATTACTAGTTCATATATGCCGAGACATGATGATTTGATTTGATTACCTGCAAGCCTAGCCACAGAGTTCCATCTTCCTTCACCATGCAACTCTACATATTCAATGAGCAACCTGTCCTCATCTGCAGTCCAGGGACCCTTCCTCCAACCCTCTTCAACCATACCTCCCCAACCTAGTGATCCTGCCATGACTCCCCAAGACATCTAAAAGTTAAACACACAAACAAAAAAAAAGGAACTTGGAATTGTTGATGTCTAATTGTAAAGCTAAAAGGTCCTTGTCTTCTAAATTCTGTGCACAAAAGGATTGGTACTTCTCGCATATTTATATATGCACCAAAGCCTCTACTTCCATTCCATTACTCAATTCAGTGTCGCCATCAAATCGTCCCGTATTTTCTTTTGGTACTTAACGATCTTTAAATATCAATTAAACATTGGAAAAAAAGCTAAGCGTGGCATTAGATTAATGCAAAAAATGAAATAGTACTTCATAATCAATACACTAAGATCAAGTTTAACTTTTCCACAAATACTCGTTTAGTGGGTGAGATAAGTTTGATGATGACAAAAACAATACTTGGAATGAATCGTAAGTACAAAGAGCATAAAACTTTTAGGCTTTTTTTAATATACTCTGAATTAGCAAAATAGAGCAAGTAACTTTATAACATGAAATCTATAAATATATTAAGTTTAAGAAAATATTAATTTATGTAATTACAAACTCTAAAACGATGTCATCTTTAGCAATTTGTAACAAAAGTTGACATACATTAATAATACAATACATAGAGTATTTTTAATTAATTTTGTTTTAAAATATGGAAAATCCAACAAGCGAATGCCACGTATATGCAAGGGCGTGGTACAGACAAGAGCATTTAGGACATGAGGAAAGTTTGTCAAGGTATTGGGTGACATGTCGTAGTAGGGACTAAGGGAATAAGGATCGTATCTATCCAATATTTGATTAAATCATACATTTGATGCTAAAGACAAAGGCGCAAGACTAAACTCATGGTGGTGTGCCACGTCCATACTAGGGTTTAAGCATCTAGACAGTGCGAAACAAACTTAAAGCTTAATATAGATTTGGTAAATATTAAAGGGTGGGTGGTGGAATTTTTTTAACTTTGAAAATAACTAGCCTTCCAATGGCTTTTCACCAGGTGTTTCAATTGCTTACTTCTTAAGGAGATCGATCCCCATCATGTAATCTTATTTAATTAAGTGTTGGATTCCATTTTGGGTATTGGGGGTTATAAAATATGCAAATCTTTACGTCATTTGGAGACAGATGTTGGTGCTTTGATGATGGAAAGGGTTTTGGAGATGTTAAATTAGTAAGGGTACATAGATATTCTCCATGTTGCAACATAAAACTTGAATTTAAGCTAATTGTTTAATAGTTTTCCCATGAAACTCGATAAGGTTTCCCCTCCAATCCTTTGTGCCCATAACCCTTTACCAATCTTATTGTAGACTATACAAATATATAAAACTCATAATAATGTGTAGATAGGATAGTCTAGAACAAGGTTGATATAGAGTTATGAATACAGAAGATTTAAATCTAGAAGGTTTTAGGTATGACAAAAATGTTCGTGAATTTTTAATATTATTATTTTTCAATTGATAAATTGGTTAAGAAGTTAAAATTTTAAAAAGTTAGATCGAAAATTAAACTTATAATATAAAAGGTTTAAAGTTTAAAAGATTCAATCAATTTTACGCTATTATAAAATCTATTAAAAATTCAATAAATTAAAGAATTTAAAAATGATTCAAAAAGAAGCTGTTGAATGAAAATTAATTAATTAATTTTAATTTATAAAAATTGATTAGATTACGAAAATTGATCGATTAATTAATAAATTAAAAAATTATTAAACTAAATCGCATCGAAAAGTTGACGAGTTCAAGGTTTTTAGTGTTAAACCATTTTTAAAATGATGTTTAATATATTGGATTTTTCTATCATGAAATACTTATATTTAATATATTAAATTTTACTAATGCATTTTTTATTATATTAAAATTTAGTACTATATTTTTAAGATTCTCTTCATTTTAATAAAATTTATTTAATATTAAGAGATAATTTATAAATATTAACGTTAAAAACTTATTTAAATTTTATAAAATTTTTAAGGTGAATGCATATATTTTGCCTTTGAGTTATTTTAAGTCCATTAAATAAAATTTAATTATTTAACATGAAAATCCAATATCGTTTTAACTTTTAAGTCTAAGCAAATGGACTTGATAATAAATAACCTCTTCTCTCCACCTAGCCAAGTAGTATTTTAGTATATAACACGTCATGATGTCATATCATAATTAAATAACATGTTAATCGAAATAACTCAAGCCACTAAACGTTCTCTCTTCTTTTAACAGAATCAAGAATTCGTGAAATGTGTCCGGACGGATAGCTCAACTGGTCTTTAGGGAGATTTGTTAAGTGCAAAATCTTATGTTCGAGTCTTGACAGTGATTTATCTAATATAGTGGCTCTTTGTGTGCACTATATATGGGACCCCCTCTCTAAAAATTTGAGTGAGATTAAACTGTAATTTACCCTTCTACCACTCTATCGGGCCGGAGTGTGGGGTCACTTAGAGTGGGCGATTCTACCTTTTGAGTTCAAAAAATTCGTGAAATGTAGTCCAGGGAAATAGTTACGTGCTCACTCAATCGTTCAAGTAAGTGCCACATGTTTGATATGATCTGGAACTGTTTACCTACTTCTTGCAATAAAATATGTATATTATGTTTTGTTCTTACGTGATTGTGAACTTCGATAGCTTTGCAAAAGCAGTCAAGAAGCCAAAAACAAATACTGAAAAAAGAGTTTATTTGCCATACGGAGGATGGTGCGGAAGAGGAGAAGAAAGTGTCTGTAATCTTTGAAACACTTAGGAGATCGGTTCGTGCCGCTTTTGTGTTGCTTTTTCCAATGCCTTTGTTGGACGGTCAGACTTGACTTGGTAAATTAAATAATTAATTCTTTAATTAAATAAATAATTAATTCTTTAAAATTTATAAGAATCACATAATTTCTAAATTATTATCTAAATCAAATATTTTGTTTGGTATATATTAAAAAGTAAAATAAGTACAAAAATTTCCTTATTAATAACGAAAAGATAAAAAGTCAATATTCTTATAATTGTTTGATTCCTATAGATTTTTATAATTAGTATTCTATTTTTATTTTTATTAAATAAGTATATACATCTCTTTTATTAAGTTTTTTGTTAAAAATTTTGACACAATCTCTTGATTTGACCAACAAACTATGACGTTTGATTGGAAAACATTGAACTATAGAAGTTTTTTAGGCAGGAGTCAAACATTCATTATCATCATCACCCAGTTCGAAATTCTGCAATGAAACGGAGTTTAGGGAGGTCCGATAGTACGCAGCCTTATCCCTATATAGTAGAGAGGTTGTTTCCGATAGACCTACATACATATGAGACAATATATAAATGATGTAAGTTACAAGAAAAAAAACATGGAAAAGGTCAAACGATTAAAAACTTAAAAAAAGCTATGCAAATGGATTAATTTGATAATCACGTTTATTTTAAAAATCGAATCGGAAATTAAATCGGTAAAAAAAATTAAGGTTTAAAAAATTCAACTGGTATTAAACCGTTATAAAATGACTAAAATTTTAATTTTTATTAAATAAAATTAAAGAATTTAAAATATAATTGAAAAATATTGTATGAAAATTAATTAATTTTTTAATTTATAAAAATTTATTAATTTATAAAATTTGATCTAATAATTAATAAATTTATTAATTTTAATAATAAAGATTATAAAAATAATTAAACCGTTTGATTCAATTAAATTTTTTAACGAGCTGTCTTCTCCGACAGCCACCAAACCAAGTTGCATAGAAAGGGAGGTGATACAAATGTCATCAGTATCTATTAACATCACCCAAGATCGATTAATTTAACCCAAATAGACACCAATAATACATGGTTTTTATACGCATGTCTTTAGCTAAAGGAAGCCGAGTCCTTTTCAAGTACTTGTCCTTCTTAAACTTTGTGTGAACACCTAAGCATCTTATGCACTTCCATCCATATTCTATATATTATTATTATGGCTTTACGAATTAAGGTTCACCACGTATCGGTGACGTTTAATTTTTCAAGCTTTTTGTGTTTGTTTCTTCCTTTTCGGGTGTCTTTTCAATGTGGATCAGGATAAAGCCTCGGAGGATTCATTCCCTTTTGTTTTCGCTTAATTGGACTTGGATGGGAATGCTGTCGCATTGGCATGGACATGGTCTTCTAGAAGCCAAGATTAATGTTTTTAAAGTTAATTTTAAAATTTTGAAATATTATAATTTATACTTTAAAACATTTTCATAATTCATGGTATTGTCATTCAATTGTGAAAATTATTAATAAAAATAATTTAAAAATATTTTCCTATGAATCTTATATGTTGATATAAATATTAAAGAAATTAGAAATAAAATAAACAAGCAACAACAACAACGTCTAGTAGAAATCTCGACATGCGAGGCTTAAAGAGGTTTAGTAGTACGCAACTTTATTTCTAAGTAATATAGAGGTTGTTACCAAAGAAGTTAGATATAAAAGTAAAATTCAATTCAATGTTATTTTATAATTCAAAATAAAATACCAAAGACAAACTTAAGAGAAAAATGTAATTATGTTTAGTCCTCTGAATATGCACATCAAATCTTCTGTTCTAAGTACTCTGTTCCAACCTTATTTTATTACATCTCATCGATATATTTATATGTGATCAACGTAAATATGTTGATGAGATTTAATAGAACATGATAAGAAGAACACCGTAATCGGTGCAAGAGATCTGATCTTCTAAATATGACTTACAATTTCTCTAACATTTATTTAATTATTAACAACCTTGACATTTTAAATTATTTTTTGTAATATTCTTAATGATTTGGTAATGATGACGTGAATTGAGGTAGTATTTTGAAATATAAAGTATAAAATTTAAATTTTGAGAATTAACTTTAAATTACAGATTGATGTATTTCAATTTGCCAAAACACTGAACTATACTATGGCTTACAAGGGTTATAATATCATGTTGGGCATTTAGAGCCGTCCTAGTCAAATTAAGATTTAATAAATGGTGGTGTTTTAGATGAGTCAGAATTTCACTACCATAGTTGTGCTTTGTGCTTGATTAATTAACTCATTTAGAGCCTTAATCACCTTTGTTTTTTAAAATGAATTAGACCAAATTGGAATGATCTACAGATTCTAGTACACGATCGTATTCATTTAGAATATTATCATCTTCCCATATATAGAGAGTTCAAAGTCTGAGAAGATATATATAGAGCCATTAATATGTTCGAGTTCGATCTTCATTGTACGATCGATAAGTGCAAAATTGCGTGAATCTAGCCATCTTGTCATCTTGCTGGATCACATATCTTAGCCACTTGGTCCTCACCGTCTAAATCAATAACATATTTGAATTCAGGCATTTATTCATATAATAGTATTACTAAAGAACAAGTCATTTTCATAATTACTTTTTCAATTGTTAAAATCAGATCTATTTGTTAAGGACTCAATCTTCGCACTAGTTCATAACAATCGAATTCAAATCGGGAGTCTATTAATCAAGAAAATTAAATGAAGTAATAATTGATACTATAAAGAAGTGGTCATAAATTAAAAAATCTCGACTAATTTAAAAGATCATTTCAAGTAGTTGAAATAATTAAAATTAAGGTTAGTCAATCAAGTAATGAAAATTCAACGGAATTTATAAGTATCTCGATCTTATTATTATTATTATTATTATTATTATTATTTTAATATTCAAAATCGAAGACCACTCTAATGCTGCTTTTTGCCATTCTACGTTTACATGAGATAAGGGAAAGCAGTCATGCCGTAGCGATATGAGTTGCTTAGGGTAAGAGTAAAGGAAGTCATTTATCAACAATGACCTTCGTCGTAGGTAAGAAAATGGTAAGTGAAGAACCTCATCAATGGCAAAAACCCTCAAAACCCACTCGGAGGAAGACCGTTTTTAGTCAAAGATGGCCAAAGATGCAGCCATACTTTTGCAAGCTAACGGCGAGGCTCCAGAATCAGACTCTTCCTCCTAAAATAACGAAAAAATAAATATAATGTGGATATTAGATATGAACTAATATATATGTCACTAATACAGCAACCCAATTAAGCTCTTAAATTTGGTTTGAATAAATTAAATTTAATTTAAATTAATAATTTAAAAAATTATAATAAAGTTAAATTAATAATTTAAATTAAACTTAATAAATACTAATAGAATATGATAAAAATAGGATCACAGGAACATGTGATCTGAACTCTGCACTTAAATAACTGAGATAGGAATGATGTGTGAAAATTGCGATGGGAAAAACCAAAGAAAGTGTACAGTGTACTGATCATTAGTTGCTTCTGAGACTTACGCACGGGCACGGTGGAAAGCAGAACTCATTCTAATGATTGAAAGATTGCTGAGTTTAACGAGAGTCCAGCTGCCAATTGATCAGGTAGGCAAGCTAAGATTTTGGATGGCAAAACCTATCTTGACTAGAGATTCTTCCAATCTGTGGCGTTGACTGTATCTATCACAGAAGGTAAAAAGGAAAAGCTCAGAAAGAGTTGTGGTACGTCATTTTAAAAAATAGAAAACAAAAGACGGGATTGTGGTTACAATGCGTGATGAAGATGAACCAATCTAAAACGAGTCAAAATTTCAACTATTGACCGTACCTGTAAAGCTCACTCGAGCATGCCCAGTCCAATGGTCGGTGATGCACGATCCTTATTACGTCAGGAGTCTCCACATTAAGTGTAGAAAACTATTAAGGTGTGTTGATTAATAAGAGGGTAGGTTGAAATATCCTTCAAAACTTTTCTTTTCTTACAGAGGAATTCGCAACTACTATCTTTTAGATATGCATTAGATAAATTTTTAAATTGACGTAATAGTCTGTAAATTATATCAATCGAATATTCCGTACTAAGCAAGTTTTGTATGATATACTCGATCGAGATAACGTAAGTAGAAAAATTCGAACACAATATCTTTTAGCTCTATGCCTCCTGTTCCACCAACTTGACCATCCCTAAGGAACTCCTTCAATACCATGCTTCAAATTTTTAGGGAAATTCTTCAAATAGTTCTTAATTTTAATTTTAATGGTCATTAATTCGAGTATAACGATAAGAGTATCCCTCTCCAAGGAACTTATTCATCGGCATTTGGCCTCAGTCTAGGTAACTCGAGTGGAGTGGTCACGTGATTCGTTGTTATCCAATTGAAGTTAGTTTTAAAATCATGAATTTATTAAATAAATTTACTTACATAATAATATCATTTATATGTTTTTAAAATTTATCTAATACTATTATAATTTTTAATATGGTTAGAGTGTAGAGGTCACTAACAAGAATTGAGCTTAGGTCAACTATTGTCAAAATGACTAGAACTAATCATTTAGATAGTTGACCCTTACTACTCATAAACCCTTTAACATTTTCATGTTTAGTCAATATGAGATACTTTAACACTCCCCCTCAAATGCAACTAGGACTAGACATCCAGTTGCCATTTGAAATAAACACAGCGATAATCGGACTGAGCGGCTGGGACTGGACATCTAGACGAACAACTGGGAAATCACTAATCCGAACCAAATATGTTCTGATACTATATTAGAATTTTTAATATGGGTAGAGTGTAGAGTCTACTAACAAAAATTAGGCTTGGGTCAACTATTGACAAAATGACTAGAACTAGTCATTTGGATAGTTGATCCTTACTACTTATAAACCCTTTAATATTTTCATGTTTAATCAATATCAGATATTCGAACAAATACTAATAATTCAAATATTTTAAATTTAATTCACAACAATTCACTTTAAAGATTAAAAAGATAGTCGAAAAATATTATATATTATTTAACTTTGAATCATTAACTTATTGAAAATTTATTTAAAATACATTATTTGTAGAATAATTTATGCAATTAAAGGTTTATTCAATACACACGTCTAAAAGGTAATGATTATGATTCTAACATTATAAAATAATTTTGAGGAACTCACATTAATTTTAGTATTTATATAATGCAATATTAAGATTTATCAATATTTGATACAATATCAAATAATTCATAATAAAAATTGATAATTTACATAATAAATAGAATTGTATTATATAAGCATGTTAGGTAATTTAGAAACATTCTCTATTAGTTAGGGATAAGATTGTATATTATTAAACCTCTTCAGACCTTGCGCCTCAACCAAATGGATGTTGTAGTAATTGTTGTTGTTATATAATTGTATTATATAAGTTAAGATTTGTAAGCAAATAATAAATAAGATCATCAATTCAATCATTCCTCAAAATGCAAATGAAACTTTCATAAACATTCAAGACCAATACAATTCCCTTATCAACAATCAAGATTACATTAATAAAATATAATAAAAGAAAATTGAAAATAACCTTTCATTGTGCTTGCTTAGTAAACAATGAAAGGAAGATGTGGGCGTAATCATCGCGATTGTCTTAGTTCAAGTTCGAAGGCAATGTCATTGTGCCTCTTCACATCAAAAACTTTAAGGAAAAAGTGGTAACCAAACTAATTGTCGTCAAGAATCTAATCTCATGGGCTGTTGGGCAATACTACCTGCTAATCCTATAATGTCTCTATTGAAGACAGCATCAGATAGTGCTAGAAGCCCTAAAACTCTTGAAGATAATACTAATTAATCACTCTTTTTTTTTTCTGATGAATATTTAATTTGTGTGAGTTGTGATAGAGTATGTAAGGCATTCAGTTTGTTCGTATTAAACCTTTTTGAGGGTACTTTTTGACCAATTGAAACAACACCACAGATTATGCTCTATCTTTGGTCAATTGGTCAACTCTCGCAACTTGCTCTGGTAGGCAAATATTGTTATCATCCTCTATGCAGCATTCCACCTTATTTTGTGAGCTATTGCAATACCAGGTAAATTTTAGCAGCATTTTATTTTCCATCAATTGCTACATTTATTGGTTATACGTGAAGTTCAAGAGTAAGAGTAATTTAGGGATTGTTTGGTTATTTGGAACGAAAATAAAGGAATTAGTAAGAAAAAAAAAGATAGTTGACAATATATTATGATTAGATAAACAGTATTTTTATATCTATACTCATAAGGTTTGGATAACCAAAATGATAAAATATTGACATGATTTAGAATCTTATTCTAACGATACGCTAAGGGTGTGAGTGTTATAGGTTTTATGAGAGAATCAATTTCAAATGTTAGCTTGAAGGGTGGAGAGTTTATAAGCCTATAAATCTCACATTAGTCTTGTTTATTGCCGATGTGGGACAATTAGACCTTAACAATTCACCATGTTTCGTAGCCCAGGCACTGGCAGGTTGGCTGCGCGCTAGATCTTTTTTAGCCCCGGGCGAATATTGTTATACTGGCGTCACCACCCATGTACTTACGAGCTGGCTCAGAACTAGACTTTTTCTAGCCTCGAGCGAACACTACTATACCAGTGTCATTACCCGTAGGCATGGCACGAGGACTTGAAAGAGTGGTGTTGACTTTGATACCAATTGTTATAGGTTTTATGAGAGAACCAATCCCAAAAGCTAGCTTGAAGGGTGGGAGAACTCATAAGCCTATAAATTTTATATCAGTCTTGTTTATTACCGATGTGAGACAATTAGACCGTAACAGTGAGTTAAATTAAAAGATATCAAAATTAAAAATATATAAAAGAAATATTAACATTTACTAAATTTTAAATAGTAAATTAAATATAATAACGTACTAGTTACGTATTCTAATTATCACCGTATACCGTGTTCTGCATAATGCTGAAGGGTTTCAGTTTCAATCTCTTTTGCGTCCCGTCAGAAAAAAGGATGATGCCAAAACGCACTCAGTGGACACTGACGTGGGTACTCTCATCCGTGAAAAGGAGTTTCACTTTGTAACATTTATTAGATTCGAGTAAACTATGCCTTCTTTAAACTTCATCACCCGAGTCCGCGGTGGAAAATCCCCCGTCGTGTGTAGTAATTGATGGCAATTGTCGACTATTTCTGCTCTTTACAAGTCCACCAGGAAATCACTTTCCTTAAAATTGACCGTTTTAGTCAATGTTCAATTTCATTCTTAATTAATTTTAATTTAGTTAGTCCATGTAAAATAAATGTTTTTAATAATTTTAAGTCATTAGACCCATTGAATTTAATTTCAAAATATAAATTAGTTTTAAAATAATAAAATTGAAGTTTTAATTTTAAATTCAAAATTAAATTAAAATTAAGATTTTATATATTATTATAAAGTATTAGTGCTTATTTAATATGCTATTAAATTATTTATTGAAGGATTACCTAAATAATATAAATTGGACTTCATTGGTAAAAGGTTCTCAAACCTTTAGCGTCAAATATATAATTTTTATAGGGAATAATTTATAACTACAATACTTATAAAATACTCAAATACCTATTGAAAGAAGGGACGTTTGAGTTTAAGTATTTTGAATATACTAGTTCAGGCTAGCTCGAGATCTACCTATATTTAATTGGTAAATTGGGCTCCGAATAAGTTTGGATCTGAACAATTCAAGCCTGAATTTAATTAAATGATGTTATTTTATAATTTTAATTTAAATATTTTATTTAAAAAATTAGCAGAGTTGGTCCATGAGCCAACTCATTACCATCCCTATCTCCTCCTATGCTTATGTGAATATTATTAAATGTTAAACTCATGAAAAATCTCTTTACGAATGTTTTTTGTTAATAAAACCAAATCTTCTTGAATTCAACTTTTTGTTAAAAAAAAAGTTAAAAGTTATTTAAATTTAATAAATTAAGGTATTATTAAATATTGAGTTTTTTATTGTTGATTTAAGTATAATCTTTAATTTTATAATAGAGATATTTTATATAAAATTTAATTTAAATATTAAGTAAAGAATTCATTTGACAATATTTAAAAAGTAACATTTAATGAAAGGAATTTGATTAATAGAGAAATTCAAAGTTTTAGATTTGAAATTATTAAAGTGTTAAAAATTAATTAGACGAAGGACAAAAAACATATTCACTAAATAAATTTTCAATTGTTCATGATAATTCACAGTTTACATATTTTAAATAAATTACTTAATAAATCTGTAATTTAAAGTTAAGATATAGACTTATTCTAAGTAGTATTTATAGGATTTAAGGTAACCATGTCACTTAAAATTTCGGCCTCTCAATGTGAAAGACCTCTTTAACTTTTTGAAAGTAACTAATTTTAAAGGAACTAGGCCACTCTTAGTGTGACTTTGCGGCTAACCAGTACCTGATAACCATTAATTAACGTCTCTACTTATTTATTTAATTAAATTGAGTTAACCGAACTTAATAAAAAATATCATAGTGGGCCAATTCCTAATTGTTCTAATCGATAATAATTGATCTCGTGTTTATTTTTACAAAATATGTATTATGTGGAATGATAGTATTATTAATTGTTATATATAAACTCATAGTCATTTTTAGAATATGTATTAAATAAATAATTAAATACATGCCATATTTCAATAATTACTTGTTACGAACAAGTCACAAATTATATAATTTGAATAAATCATTTGATAAGTTAGTAAGAGATTTAGTCTAACTGTTATTAGCAAGCTCAGCTTATAATTATTATCTTTTAAACGAGCATTGAACAAATTGTTAAATAAATAGATATAAAAATTTATAAATAATATGATTTTAAATCAATTATTTGACAAAAATACTTAAAATTAAATAACATATTCATTATTGGTATTGTCAAGTATTTTCATTGAGCAAGGTAAAAAAGTTAAAATAATTTATAAATATATAACAAACTTCCTCTTACAAGATACCTTTTAGGGTGAAGTTAAAACTCAAATTTATCATAGTAGTAGAGCCTAAACTTGTCTCAATGATTTCGAGGAATGTTTGGCCTATTAGCTCTTTGTTCAATATGTCCATCAAATGTCCAATCTTATTTTAGATTGTTAAAATAGTTTATAAATATATGACAAATCTCTCCTTATAAAGTATCTTTTAGGGTGAAATTAGGCTTAAATTTATCAAATATTAATATAACAAATTCTCTTAAGTGATTTACCGTAATTTAAAATTAAGTAACAAATATAATGTAGTTAATCTTAACAGCTATGATATGTTTTTGAAAAGTCTTTTTAATGAGTCATGCTAGTAAAGCGAAAGTTAAAATATTCAAAATTAAGTTACGAGATCAATTAAATTAATGTAAACAGACCGACGATTCAAATCCAACCAACACCCTTTTAGGGCAGGCGGCAGCGGGCCGCCGGGGCTCCCACCAACGCTTAGGCCACCCTCGCTCACGTCCTAAGCTCTGAGTCACGACCTGTATCTACGGTCCTGTTTGCCTATGGACTAAGCAAACTTTGATTTTAACAAGAGTCATTCTTCTGTGCTTTTGATGTTGGTCATAAGGATTAAGGCTTCTTTTTTCTGGTTGGTTGCTTCTTAGACTGTTGTCCAGTCTATCTCTAGCGATGATGTTTTTTTAATTTTTAATTCAAGTAAAAGATATATATCTTTTTATAGTTTAATTTTAAAAAATTATGATATTTTAAATTCTCAAAAATACTAATTTTAGTTTTTTTACAACTTTCTTCGCGTAGATTTTGATTTAAAAAATAACGGTGAAATACAAGCAGTATGATTAGTACATGAACTAATTAAATATCATTAATATATTAGTTTAATTTATCTATTAAACTTGATCTAAACTAATTAAATTTAATTTAATATCATTTTGAGTCAAATTAATATTTTTAACTGACGTTTAAAAAATTAATAATTTAAAAATAAAGAAAATTTTCTAAAATTTCTTAATTTATAATAAATGTCTAAGTTTTACCTTTTTTAACCCGCTCCTCTTGTTACTTCCATATCAAATCTTCTGTTTCAATTATTCTATTATAACCTTGTTTTATTAGATCTCATTCATATATTTACGTAAGGTCCGTATAAATATGTGGAAGATACTTCACTCAAATGCCAAGTTTGCAAGATTTGGGCTCCTTATTAGCATAAAACCCATCCAATTCCATATGATCTCCAATCTGGTCTGAGACTACTTTTGGATCTAAACTCACCTTCGCAACCATTAAAATCTGTTAAAGTGTTGCATGTTGTAATTGTAATTCTTGTACAGATCCTTATACAAATTCATGTTTGAATTATTTCGGAAGATTACGATGATTTGATGATTAGTACATTCATATATGTAACGTGAATTATTATAATATTATTCTATAAAATCCTACGGTAGAATATTAATACAACCATATCAAATTTTTGCTATTTTTATTCTATATATTATTTAATAAATGATCATTAAAATTAATGAATAAAAAATCAAATCAGCTAGGCCAGTTCAATTTTAAAAATTCTAAACTGACTAATTTTTGAGTCAATCTATCTCAATAATTTTTATTAAAAATCGATCGATTTATTAATTAATCAGTCAATTTTAGTAAATTAATCAATTTTTATAAACTATATTAAACTAATTAATTTTTATTTAACAGTCTTTTTAATTAAATTTCAATTAATAAAGATGGTCTCTTTTTTAATCATATTTTAAATTCTTTAAATTTATTCGATATTCATTATATACCTATTTTATAAGACGATTTAATATCAGTTAAATCTTTAAACCTTAAAATTTTATTTTACTGATTTAATTTTCAGTTCAATTTTTAAAATATTTTAGAAAACCATTTTTTCTGTATTAAAATTGATTGTATCAATTTATTATTAATTTTATAGTTTCTATTTTAAATTGTATTAGATGAATTTTAATTTTTTAATGATATGATTAAATGAGATTACAAAACAAAGTCCTATAACTTAATAATAAATTATATTCTTTTAAAATACAATTTTTGTTACTTATGGTTTTAC
>JAOTAY010000191.1:47829673-47871941 GCA_025629805.1 Erythroxylum baracoense
TCTTTCTTTCCACTAACACTTTTGAAGTGCCACATTATTTTTGACCAATTGCCCGCTAAATCTGCACAAATTCCATTTCTATATGCAGAAACGAATTTGGCATCCATTAATTTTTTAGAATATTCCATATTGACTAAACATGAAAATGTTAAAGAGTTTATGAACGAATAGAAGAAGGCAATTGATCTGAAATTGTATTGTATTGCTCGTGTATTTCTGAATAGCTTTACATATATTTATATACATTTTCGTATCTGATAATAACAAATAAGATATTGAAGATCAAATAAGATACACAAGATAAATCAAATGAGATATCAGATAAATATAAATTATATATGTGCAGGTGAAATTGTATGGAAATCTGGATATGTTTATCAACCCTCCTCAAGCTCACTGTGGGTAGAAACGGTGAGCTTGCTGTGAAGGCGATGAAAAGCAGATGAAGCTAATGCTTTAGCCATGATGTCTGCAACTTGGTCAAATAAAGAGATATGCCGAATATAAAGAGCATTGTTGGTAACCAGATCACGAATAGAGTGGATGTCAATCTCTATATGTTTAGTACGAGCATAAGCAATTGGATCAACGAAAAGGAAGGTGGCACCAAGATTATCACACCAGAGTAGGGGTAACATCAGAGAAGTCAATTTTACTTAAAATGGATTTAAGCCAACAGATTTTAGCAGCGACAAGAGCAATACTTCTATATGCTCCACCGCCGTGATGAAGGATTCAAAATCCGCAGATAAACCACTCAAAGCAAAAAGGATAAGATCAAAATCTGAGATTTTATCACCTATAGCTGCTAGCTCATCTGCCGTAGTTGAGATAGTTGTAAGATATTCAGTTTTAGTCATGGATTTGTCCTTTCTGTAGGGTATATAGTTTACGTCGGAGCAGAGAACGTTGGGAGCTGGATTGCTACATGAAGTATTGCTCTAGATTGAGCCAGAGGTCACGGGCTTTGGTGCATCCAATGGCAAGGCAAGCGGTAGAGTTGGACAGAAAGGCGGTGAGAAAATAGTAGACAAGGCGATTAAATTTTTGCCACTTGAGATATTTTGAAGATTCGGCATCTGGAGTGACAGGAGGTTGTAGAACAAATCCATCAACGTAGTCAATGAGATCAGAGGTGACAAGAATGGAATGGATTTGTTTGCGCCAAATGAGGTAATTTGAAGAATCTAATTTTATGGTTAGGAAGTTTGTAATTTGATTAAATGGTAATGTGGGAAAAGTAAGGTCGGCCATTGATCAATTTTGTTTGTGATGCACTGGTTCTGTATGCAGGGTAGGTGTTTGAGAAAATGTTATGTGCTTGTTTCTGCTGTTTTTGTGTGCAAGGTAAGTGTTTGAGAAAATGGTTTGTGTGTTGGTTTCTGCTGTTTTCTGTATATAAGGTAAGTGTTTGAAGAAAGGACTAAGTGAAGGTAGTGTTTGCAAAAAGAATATGTCTTGTGTTTGTGTGTTGGTCTAATGTGGTTGAATGTTACGAGTCCCATATCGGGGAGGCATGGTTCTAGAACATGCCTTATAAGGCCTTGGGCTCTCCCTCCCTTCAAGCTAGCTTTTGGGGTGTGGTTCTCCCAAGGTGACTTATACTCGTAAAATTTTCCATGGTTGATCATTTGAATTGCTTTTGACAACCCTGGGTTTAGTTTTATTGAGCTACCTATTGGACATTGTGTTGCTTTCTATAGTTGTTTAACGGAGTTTTCAAATGCTTCATGTTTCCAAGGATCTATAGATGTTTTGAAGTTGTTTAAAAGGATTCTTAAAACCTGTACCTCTTAACAGGTTGACTTGAATAGAGCAGGAGTGCCCTTGCTTGAGATTGTTTCTGAACCTGATATGAGAAGTGGAATTGAAGCTGCTGAGTATGCAGCAGAACTACAAAGGGTTGTTCGCTTTCTGGGTGTTAGTAATGGTAACATGCAAGAAGGCTCTCTACGTTGTGATGTAAATGTCTCAATACGACCACTTGGCCAAGTAGAGTTTGGCACAAAGGTAACATGTGCATTTCCAGCAACTAAAGTAATTGACAGCTTGCCGCTGATCATATGTTCAAATTCAAAGTTTAAATAGCACACTGGTCATTTTTGAGGTCAAAAGTAGCTTTTCTGTCGCATTTAGATAGAAGGAAGAAATTGCTGTGGTTCTTTTTTTCTAGGAAGATCAATTTTCAATCTTGTGAACAAGAATGCCCATTTTAAGCTATGAATTTTAGAAAATACTCTGTATTTGTGGATATTTTGCTGAAACTAATTAGAAAACACTGTTATCTGATGCAAAACTTCTAATTACTGACTTGCATGCCCTCACTTTGCATTGACAGGTTGAAATAAAAAATTTAAACTCATTTGCCGCAATCAATAGGGCAATTGATTTTGAGATATCGAGACAAGTGCATCTTCATAGTCAAGGTCAAGGTGATTCAATTATACAAGAAACTCGTCTTTGGGAAGAAGGCGCTCAGGTTGTAGCTATGTCTTCTTGTTTATAATTTGTACTTTCATGAATTAGCTAAATACCTTTTTCATTATCACTAGCAAAAAATAAAAGACGAAATAAAATAATTAAAGATGGTTTATGATTTAAATTGTTTCATGTGCTTCTTTGCACTGCTTAGAGAACCGTCACAATGAGAAAAAAGGAAGGACTTGCTGATTATCGGTATTTCCCAGAACCAGATCTTCCAGGAGTTCTTCTCACACAGGAGTATGTTGATGGTATACGGACTTCTTTACCAGAACTTCCTGAAATGAAGCGCAGACGGTATGAAGATATGGGCCTGAGTATGCAGGATGTTCTTTTCCTTGCAAATGACAAAAATGTAAGTTTTGCTGTAGATCACAAGGTTTTAGGATATACAATTGCTGACCATGACACTTCGTGTTTTTTCAGACTTCCTTTTCATCTATTTAAGGACCAAAAAACTACATGTGTTACTGTATTTTGTATCATGTTGCTTTATCACTCAAAAGTGAATTTAGAGAAAATATGCTGCAGAATAGAGGCTCATATTTATGTATTTCCAATTCTCAATTCAAATTGTTTCTTCCTCCTGCGAGAGATTCAATAACTATAAATATTTTCAATTTTCTTGTGAAACCAAGTTTCACTAATTACTTAGAGCTCATGAATCCATGTAGAATGTTGTAACAGTCAAGGGTTCAGTATATCCCAATTGAATAATTTACACTTGTCTTGCAGGTTTCATATTCTATATTCTGGATTTTTGTGACCCTTAGTTGTCTTCATGTCATTATGCTCATTCTTTTAAGCTAAACTGAGAATGTATTATCCTATTTTTCCCTAGTTGTGTAGTTTCTTCCCAAAATATCTCTTCAAAATATATAGTGCTGGAATCATCTAATCAGCATCCTCTCACTGTACAAATGAATTAGGTAGCAGAATTTTTTGATGCAACAGTTGCAAAAGGAGCTGATATGAAGCTGGCTGCCAACTGGATTATGGGCGACATTGCTGCCTATATTAACAATGAAAAGGTCTCTATAAATGATATTAAACTTAAACCAGAAGAGCTGGCTGAGCTGATAGCTTCAATTAAAGGTGGGACAATAAGTGGCAAGATCGGGAAAGAGGTAACAATGTTGCTTCACTTTTCCGATTTAAAGTCCCAAAGGTCCATAGATCTACTGATGCGATCTTGCAATAGATAGTTTTGCTTTAGCTTTTACTTTTGAAGAGTTGAGGCTTCCGATGAGTTATGAATTATCTTAGATTCTCATGATTTGATAAAGTCTTGTTGATTTAAAAAAGGAAATTATAGTTGATCAAAATTCCAGCTATGTCTCTTTTTTCGTTCTTTTTTTTCCTTGGTGCTGGAATATGGAAGCCCTATTATTAACTACACATTGAGATCATCACATGTTCCTCTTCTCTAATTGGATCCGTGACAACACATGGAACAAGAACCAGCATTTAGTGAAATTTCAATATTAGGTTATTATTGTAATAAAATTACGGTCTGGAAATTCTACATCTTGATTCACGTTGGAAGTCAGAATGGGATATGCAGGCTTCCTTGTCAAATCTGCATCTATATTCTCATATACTGATATTTGCAGCTTGATATCACTGAACATGTGATCTGATTGACATTGTCTGTATATATTTCTATCCCATCTTTTGCAGATTTTGTTTGAGCTCATAGCCAAAGGTGGAACTGTCAAAGGAGTGATAAAGGAAAAGGATCTTGTTCAGGCAAGTTATTTTGGCCAAAATTTTGTCTAAAGACTGATGACACATGCACATGAATGTTAACTCTCTAATTTGACGTTTACTTCTATTCATGATGTGCAATATTTCTGTTGATTATATAAACTGGATGCAAAAATTACATCTTTCTTCCCAATTTTAGGGCAATGCAAGTCGTATGTGAATGTAGCCAAACTAGGTATGTTGGCTGGCTGCATGAATAATGGTTTTACTGATACGGAGCGAGCTTTTCATGCCAAGTTCATTTGCATTGTCCTATCATAATTTGAGCACACTTAAAAGTAATGAGATGTAGTGTAAATGTTCTTTTCAATGATACATATAGATAGAGTTATACGACGTTAACTGAGATAGCGAAGAATGTTAACAACAGCCCTCTTGTCATGGTTTTCTATTAGCAGATAACGGATCCTGCTGAGATTGAGAAACTGGTCGATAAAGTTGTTTCAGAGAATCCAAAGCAGTTAGAACAATATCGTGCAGGCAAAACAAAATTACAAGGTTTTTTTGCTGGCCAGGTATTAAAATCATCTATACTCGAGGTTTACCATGAAGGCCATTTCCAGGACTTATGCAGGAGAGTGAGGTTATTCTTAACATTAAATTCATTTTCAGGTAATGAAAGCATCAAAAGGCAAGGCAAATCCAGTACTTCTGAACAAAATCCTTCAGGAGAAACTGAATGCTAAGAACTGAAGACTTGAATTCACCCTTAAGGATATATTGCCTGCACACCAAAGACAGGAATTGTGCAAGTAAACAAAATGAAACTATGTTCTGAGAGAGATGGCTAGTTTCGTGCCAGAAAATACTCAAAACATGGGGATGCAGTGGAAGGAAAAGACAAGGAACTAATGGCTTCATGGATTATACAGACTTATTTTTCTAGCCAATATTCAAAGGAAAAAGTTACTTATTCTGCAATCTCAATGACAACCTATAATACATTCAGAAATTCATTGGGGCTTTCAGTGAAGTTTCTCCAAGGGCGTTTAACAATTTGAGGTAGAAATTACACTAGGAGTTAGTATAAACAATTTAATCAAAATCAATGTAGGTTTCTACATCCTTTTTCCAACAAGCTGTTTTTTGTTCAGGGATGATCAGCAGGACTCTTTTTAAGTGGTAAAAGTGAACTGACTTTGATCATTGGGATTGCTATGAAGTGCTTGGTTCCTGGCATTTAACAAGAACAACTTTTATGTTAACAAAGTTCAAAACTTTAAAGTTGGTAAGTATCCACATATGCCTTTTCTGATGGAGTAAAAAGTCCTTTCAGACTGTTCAACGTATGAATCCAAAAACCTGAAGACGAATTGGGATTTGCCCCCATCATAGATTTCTTTAAAGTACTATCAGACCTTTGCCTTGATGGCTAGGTTTTGATATGATCCAACGAAACTATGGTATCACCGCAAAAGAATAGCATAAAGAGCTACGCTCTGCCCTTCTGAGGATCATAATATTAAAGTTAACTACTATTGGCAGGTCTCGGATAGCAAAGAGGGGGGAAAAGACGAGACTTCTGATTTCCGAAAGAATAACTACGCAAAATATAGTGTTATTTTACAAAAACCAATTGGCTCACCTAAAAGATTTGCCCTGCTTCACTCGATTAAGTACCTAAATACAGTGCCAAGTGGAGCAACTGTTATCAAAAACAAAATTGCTGCTCCACTGCGTATCCCATGTCAATACATAAAACATGGGACACAAAACCGTTTTTGCACAATTGTGAATGATGTCTGTCACCTTAATGAACCGTTACATTGTCGAGACAAAGATTGTTTGCTCCAAAGTTGCGGTGTTTGCCATCGGCCACATTGGACAATAGATAGCCTCTATGAGGGAGCTGGTTGATGAGAAGGGTTTCCAGTTGGCAAGCTATGCTCTTTCCTGGAACCATGAAATAAATAAAGGTTGCCTTGAGCATGCCTTCTTTTGAGCGGTGGGCGCGCACTCTCCCATCAAGATCATCTGTCTGAAAAAAGATCAAAAGAAATGAACCAAGAGTTAAAAGTTCAACTGTCTGATCAAATACTTGAGTCTATTTGCACACTGTAAACATGCTCTTGAATCAAAGTTTAAATCTTAGTAGAGCTCCTATGTTCTTTCGGATGAACCAGGAAAAAACATTTGTATACTACGAGGTTCAATATAAATAACAAAGCACCAGTTATGCTGCTTTCAAGTCACTGATAATAGAGAGTCATAAGCATCATGTGAGAGTAAAGAGTTCATTGCTACTGCAATGAATTGGTTGTCCAATATTCAAGCATAATCTCAGATCTAAGAATAAAAGAGAAAGATTTGCATTATAAGAAATTACCACTCCAACATATAGCTTCTTGTCAGGTCTCAACATCACGTAGACGCATGAAGCACCTACTGTTGATGGAGGAGGCTGTTCCCTAGCACCAATAGCAACACACTGTACAAGCACAACTTCTGATGCATTTTGCTGCTTGTACAGGTCAACCATCTTCTTCTGGCAAATTGAAGTAATAGCATTCTCAACATCCTTCTGTCTGAATTCCATTGCCTTCACACAATTGTTATTATGCTGAAGAGATCCATCCATAACTTCACCAGATGGAAAAGGAATTTCGCTGGAACCATCAAAAACACTTCCAGAGCAGAATTCTCCCACATTTTTTTCTGGCCTGTATGGATGAACCTCTTTAGTATAGGCTATATGATAAAGGTCCTTAGCTCTTTGGATAATATTCTCAGAGATCCCTTCCCTCTTGGCTGTTTCAAAAGCAAGGCTTTCTGTGCAGATCCCGTTGTATAATTTCCATGTTGGTTTAGTTTGTCCATCTATATATTCTGCTCCCATTGCTTTACACACGGTATTCTTGGTATGAAGTGGCAAGTCAAATATTCCATGCAAGTGAGTAGACACAATGCCCAGACAACCAATTTTATCAAGGGTTTCAATAATGCTTCCAGCAATACAAGTCCCCTTTGCTGTTTCTGTCCCTCGACATATTTCATCTACAAGCACCAGACTCCTTGATGAGGCTCTAGTTATTATAGATCGGATTTCTGACATTTCAACCTGAGACATTACAAGAAGTACATGAACAAAGTTCTTAATTTTGCAAAATGTTCAAAGTTCTTAAGCAGATTAAGTATCTGGATACCCTATGGGATCAGATAATCAGACAATCAAATCAAAGACAGAGAGAAAAGATTACCATCCTTACTTCAGCACTAATACTGACATGTACAATTCATTCAGAGACTCGTGTTCATTGCTATTGCAAATCAATTGACACATCTCAGATGCAGGTTGACAATTGGAATAAGATGAGAAATAAAAAATGAAAAAAGAGGATTTTAGAAAGGGGACAAAACTTCACTTTATTCCTTTGATTCAAGGGAATTTATACAACAGTATTTCCTAATTTAATGCTACTATCAGATTTAAAATAGGATAAACTTATCTTCTAAAAGATAATCTCCTAAGCTAAAAAACTTATCTAAAAATAAAGATAAATAGTTATCCAACACTACGAATAGATATTTATCATTCCCAACTTGTTTAGAATTGTCTCGAATTTTGGCTTAGGCATGATCTTTGTGAAAAAATCTGCTTCCTGTGCTTGAGTAGGAACATAGCATAATTCAATGCCTCCTTCTATTTCACGTTTGATGAAGCTTCGGTCAATGCTAACATGTTTCGTTCGATCATGTTGAACTGGATTCTTCACTATGCTAATGGCTGATTTGCTATAGCTGAAGATTTTGGTGGGAGAGGTAGTGGTGATCTGTAGATCCTACATTAACCTTTATAACCTAATAACTTCGCAAATTCCTTGTGCAATTGCCCTAAACTCTGCTTCTGCATTGCTTCTTGCCACTACGGACTGCTTCTTGAACCATGTGACAAGGTTCCCCCACAGCTTGGTACAATAGCCAGAAGTTGATCTACTATCTTCAATACAACCAGCCCAATCTGCATCCGCAAAACCTTCTATGATCCTTTTCTCATTTTTCCGAAACATTAATCCTTTGCTTGGACTGCCTTTGAGATACCTCAAATATGGTTGACTGCCTCTAAATGCCTTTGAGTTGGAGAGTGCATAAACTGGCTGGCAATACTCACAGAGTAAGCAATATCTGGTCGGTTAATGACAAATAGATAAGTTTTCCTACCAACCTTTGGAATCTTCCTTTGTCAATAGGAGGATCTTCTTCATCTCTCTTGAATTTCCAATTTCTTTCCAGTGGAGTTCCCATGGGTTTGCAACCCATTTTTCCTGTTTCTTCCAATAAATCAAGAATGTAATTTCGTTTAGATATAAAAAATACCTTCTTTACTTCTAGCAATCTCCATTCCAAGAAAGTGTCTCAAGGCTCCAAGATCTTTTACTTTAAATTCCAGCCTCAATTTGTTTTTAAGATCATTAATCTCCCTATTATCATCACCTGTGATTATAATATCATCCACATACATAATCAAGATGGACTTCTTTCTATTTTTTCCAAACTTCACAAACAAGGTTTAATAAGCTTGTCCCTGTTTGTATCTAAATCTGCAAAGAGTGTCGCTAAACCTTTTAAACCATGCTCGTGGAAACTGTTTGAGGCCGTATAAAGATTTTTTCAGTTTGCAGACTCTCCCCCTTTCTTCTTTAGATTCAAAGCCTAGTGGGATTCTCATATATATTTCCTCCTCTAATTTACCATTTAGGAAGGCATTTTTAATGTCAAGCTGATGGAGTTTCCAATCTAAATTTGCAGTCAATGATAGAAGAACTCTAATTGTGTTCAACTTTGCAACTGGAGCAAATGTCTCCTCATAATCTATTCCACAGGTTGTAAAACATTGAGCTACTAATCTAGCCTTATACCTTTCAATCTCTCCATCTTTCCTATACTTCACAGTGAACAACCACTTGCTACCAACCACCTTTTTTCCCTCGGGTAGATCTACAATATCCCATGTCTTATTTTCAAGTAAGGCCTTCATTTCCTCAAGTACAACTTCCTTCCACTTAGGCTCTTGGAATGCATCATGCACATTTTTTGGAATTCTTACACGGTCAAGCTTAGTAGTGAAAGCTTTAAACTTTGAAGACACCTTTGAGTAAGTCAAATAATTTGAAATAGGATAGTTGGTACATGATCTTACTGCCTTTTGTAATGCAACTGACATATCCAAGTCACTTGCTACAGTTTCTTTAGGAGCCGGTTCCTAGTCCAATGATTGGCCTTGTTGAGGAGCTTTAGGCCTTCGAGAATACACCAAGATTGGCTGGTCGGGAACTAGTTCTCCCACTGAATCGGACTGGACAATTTTGGGTTCAATGGTGGGTGTTTGTGACTTTTGTGGGAAGATTTGGACAAAATTTTGTGCGATAGGGAGTGATATGCTTGGGTCCCAATAAGTCTCTTCATGGAATGTCTCCCTCTGAAGAGAGGTATTGAAGAAGAATGATTGACTTTCAAAAAAGGTGCCATCATATGAAACAAAGAATTTGTTCATAAAAGTTGAGAAACACTTATAACCTTTTTGAGTGGGAGAGTACCCAACAAACACACACTTAATAGCTCGTAGGTCAAGTTTGCTTCTATTGAGTTGATTGTTGTGTACAAAAACAGTACACCCAAAGAATTTAGGAGGAAGAGAATTAAGAATCTTTATGTTAGGAAATTGATCTAGAAGAACACTTAAAGGGGTTTGGAATTGAAGAGTTTTAGAAGGGAGACTATTTATCAAGTATGATGCAGTTAGAATAGCTTCTCCCCAATAGGAATTTGGAAAAGAATTGGTAAACATCATAGATCGGGCTACCTCTAACAAATGACGATTCTTTCTTTTCGTTATCCCATTTTGTTGTGGGGTATAAGCACAAGAACTTTGGTGGATGATCCCATTTTCACTGAGATATTGAATAAAATCATGTGAGAAATATTCTTTCCCATTGTTGGTACGTACCACCTGAATAGAGGTTTGGAATACATTTTGAATGAGCTTGTGAAACTGTTTAAAGACATGATAGGCTTCAGATTTGTCTTTCATTAGGTATACCCAAAATACCCTTGTATGATCATCAATGAAACTGATAAACCAACGAGTACCCATTAAACTTTTGGCTCTAGCAGGACCCTAGATATCACTATGAATTAATTGGAACGGTTTTAAGGGTCTGTATGAGTGTATGGGATGATTGTTTCTGCTTTGCTTTGCAAGGACACATTGCTCACAATACAAAGAAATACGATCTTTATTGATGAAAAGTTGTGGATATAAGATTTTCAAATATGGGAAATTTGGATGACCAAGGCGTTGATGCCATAACATAACATCAGAATTTGACATAACTGAAAGGGAAAAGTTATTTGATGTTTTAAGTTTAGTAGGAGTACTCTTTCCTGAGAAGTAGTAAAGTCCCATCTTTCTCCTCAGCACTGCCAATCATCTTCCCTGAACATCGGTCCTAAAATTCACAATGAGAAGGAAAAAATGTCACAATACAGTCCATGTCCTTGGTTAATTGACTGACAAATAATAGATTATAAGTTAACTTGGGCACATAGAGAACGGTATTTAACGTCAGATTTGACAAACAAACCCTCCCTTGACAAATAGCTGGTGACACCTTTCCATCTGCGACCTAGGCATTAACTTTTTGTTCACGTGGCTCATATTGCTCAAAAACATTCAAAGACCAAGTCATGTGGTTCTGATGCACTCGTGTCCACAATCTAGAAATCGTGACCTAGAGACTTTGATAATAATGATTGACACAAGTTACCTTTATGCACTAGTTCTACGATAGGAATCTGTTGGTCATGTGAATCTGATTCAGTTGTGATCTTTGTTTGATTCAAGAGTTGGTGAAGCGGTTCAATCTGCTGGGAAGACAAATTTAGCCTAGTGGATTTGATGATTTCAGATTCTACTACATGTGCTGCTCCACGTTTTTGCTGACCCGTTTGGTTTTTAGGCTTCCAATTTGGTGGTTTCCCATGTAAGTGCCAGCAGGTCTCACGGGTGTGGTAGGGCTTATCACAGTGGTCACACCACTGCTTGTTCTTGGTTTGTTGCTCTCGGGGTTGTTGAGTAGACCCCTTTCGAGAGTTTGCCACTGAAGCTGAACCTTGAGAGATTTGTTCCGAAGTGGGAGAGATAAGCATGACCTTTCTTCTACTCTCTTCCCTACGAACCTCAGCAAACGTTTCTCAGATTGAGGGTAATGGCTTTAAACCAATTAGCCGTCCTCGTACTTCATCAAGTTCAACATTTAAGTCCTACAAGAAATCAAAAACTCTTCTTATCCAACCATTTTCCATATTTCTTGGCATCAGCATGACACTCCCAATTTATTGCTTAAAACAGATCCATCTCCTGCCATAATTCAGTAAGTTATAATACTCAATAACAGACATGTTACTTGGTGAGTATTTTTGATTTTGGATCTGATTTCAAGGCATTGAGATATGTTCTCCAAATCAGAATATATTTCTTGCATAGCCCCCCAAATTTCTCTTGTAGTTTTGCAGAATAGATAGGTTTTTCCTATTTTTTGCTACATTGAATTGATAAGCCAAGTCATAACAATAGAATTCTCAGTGTTCCAAGCACCATAAGTGACTGTTGTTTCCTGTGGTTGAGGAATTGCCCCAGTTAGATATCCAACCTTGCCTATTCCTTTGATTACTAGCATGATTGATTGAGACCATTCTCGGAAATTCATTCCATTCAATTTATGTTGCGTGATTTGCAACGAAAGATTATCAATAAAAGGAGATGAGGCTTGGGTTGAAGGGGTTACGGAACTAGGTGTTTGGGAGGAGGTTTGTGCGGTGGAAGACTCGTCAAGGGTTGGTTGAATTCCAGCCATGATGTGGCTGGAAACAGATTTTAGGCTACTAGAACCGGTAGCTCTGATAACATGAAACAAGAGGATTTTAGAAAGGGGACAAAACTTCACTTTATTCCTTTGATACAAGGGAATTTATACAAGAGTATTTCCTAATTTAATGCTACTAACTATCAGATTTAAAATAGGATAAACTTATCTTTTAGAGGATAAACTTATCTTCTAAAAGATAATCTCCTAAGCTAGCAGATTTATCTAAAAATAAAGATAAATAATTATCCAACAAAAACTAGAAGATATTCGTAGTGCAACAAAACGGAAAAATATACCTGATATGAACTTTTGCCATCAGCAGGACTGTCATAAGATTTCATGTGAAGCATTATAGAATGAAAGTGTGGAATCAAAGCTGACTCAGCTGGCACCATAAACCCACATATTCCAAGCAGTGCAGCTGCACATATTGATCTTAGCAAACTAGATTTACCACCCCCATTTGGTCCTGTTAAAATAAATAGGGATTGCATATCAACTGTATTTTGGACAGCATTGCCTTCTGCAGTGTCTAACCAATACAGAGAGAGACCAATTAATTTCATTCCCTTAGCTCCATCAACCGATTCTGCATTCTGTGCCTCAAATAAATAAGAGACGGGGTTAATTCCATAATGATCCAATAATGCTTAATTTGTACAGCACAAAAGGAACACCATGAGCCTCCAGTAATAGGTGTTTATAGATGATAATAATCCATTTACCATTTTCATTATTGGAACATCTGAATAAAGGTTACAAGTATTGAATTACAGTCACCAATTTCTGAAAAACAATATAACTATCAAAGAAGATCATATAGCATTTAGAATATTCTGATATGTGTAGTGCAGTTATTTTATGCACCTCAAGATTATGTGTTTAATTATAGATGGGAAGATAGCGAATTAGTTCTACCTAATCTGATGTCAAGTGCAATTGTCAATTCAACAAGTACTGTCCCTACAGATAACACTAACTAGCAACAGAGCATTCATCGGGTCCAATAGCAATGGACAAACATCTGATTCAACAATCTACAACACCTTTTTTTGAAGATTCAATCATGTTATACAACAAGGCAACAAGCATACAGGAACCATAAACATAGAGCATATGGCCAAAAGAGAAAACATGACAATAACACCTCAAACAAGTTTCGAAACTCAAAATTGAGTCCTCAAGGGAAAAGGGTGAAACAAGTATGTTTGCTGGTAATTCAGTAATTCATATCTACCTTGTACATATCAAACCCAGCAAGAGTTGGAAAAACCCATTTTCTTCGCCTCCCTTCACTGTAATGAACCAATGATGCCAAAATAAGAATATTAAATGAAATCAAAGCACTGAATTTCACAATCAATTGCAAATGTCCCATAAAATAGTCCAGAAGCATCAGTGCTTCTATAAAATAATTTAGAATATGCAAATCCAAAAGCTTAATTGACATAACATGAATTATTGGCAATATTCATTTCTCAGGGCATAAAACATGTTCAGGAGAATACAGAACCACGTGTGTCTGCTTGGAATATTAAACACTAACCTACAAGAGAACAAATCTTTTAGTTTGCCATATTGGAGGCATTGCAGAAAAAGTGATTCAAGAAATCATGCAAGAAATAAATTATTAAGTTTCAGAAACAAGCATATCCAACCTGACATGAGCACACAAAGCGTTTGCAATAACAAGCAACATTGATGCAAAGACAAGGATGTTAATTTTCGTTTGTAAATCTGAGGAAAGTCCCCTCAACAATTCCAGCACCCTGATTTTTGCCCTCTCACCAGCATCATGGTACCTAAAGCAGGGTAAACGATTTATAAAACAGATCAGAGCAAAAACAAGAGGCAAGCCCAAGGAAAAAGTTATTGCTAAAAAAGTGTACCTCATTAACGCATCCTCCACCTTGCTGGTAGTAAACCATTCCTCACCAACTTTTTTACCTTTGGAGTCCAAAGCAGGTTTAAGCTGTTTAATTTGTTCTTCCCCAGGAGTACCAGCCCATACTGTGGGTGAAAATCTCCTTCCCTTAAACCAAACAGCTTCATGCTCCCGAGCATATGAGATTTCTCCCTTTGGTCCACCAAGGGGTGCTGTGGTAGCTTTTATCCTTGTAATTATGGGAAGAAAATCTTCAGCTACCTATAAGATTGATTTTCATTGAATAAGAAAGATTTTCCTAAGACAGAGCATCAAGGGAATCAAGAGTTTAGCGCAGAATTACTTGGAAGTGACAGATAACAACAAATGTACACCCTCACAACTATCAAAGATGTGCCATTAAATCAAAATTAAAAGTGTTCTAGTAGTGTCCAAATTAAAATGGAATGCTAGAAGTATTTTATATGCCCTCCATAGAGCCCCAACTTATCATAAATTAAACATATTCTCACTCCAAAAACATAAGAAGATATCATTGCCATAGGACCAATGATTGTGTTATAGAAGCATCAAAAGAAACACAAAGCATTGAGGCCTTACTGCTAATGCCAATTCTTCTGCCGCTTTTTCCACTTCTTTCATTTCTTCTTCGAGATGGAGACTCTTCACCTGACCTTTCCATGGAGACTCCATATCCTCAAAAAAGTCACTTGGAATGCTAGAGTAGGAACTTGGCTTTTGATCACTTTCATTATCTAGAGTGATGAACTCAGAAATTTTGCCTGATACCAACCTACATTCATTAACCTGGAGAAAAGGATGAAAAGAAGCAAAACTAGAAATCAATTACATTGGAACATAGATCATATCAATTTTGGGAACAGGTCAACAGCTCTCTTAGCTGTCATTTTTTATTGCTACAACTTGGAAACGGCAGCAACATTCATTGGCATTAACACATTTCTAGGCAATTTCAGATAAAGCCAAAAAAAAATAATTCAAAAGCACTCGGAATAACTTGTATGGATACTTGATGCTATTCACCAATTTATGTGAAAAGAAGTTTGAATACAGCATTTAGGCATAATAACATAGACACCTAAAACCTTATAATTCAGATAACTAGACATCAATAGAAGAACTGAGAGACCTCAAAAGACAAGTCTATATGAAGAGTATCAATAACATTATAATGTTGCATGATCACAACAGCACTTTGACCGGTATCAAGGAAGTAAAAGATTTGAACATTTATAGCCACCTACTAAACCAAAAAGATCTGTACGCTACAAAAAATAGTTTAAAAATGAAAATTCAAAAGAATAAAATTTCAAAAAAAAACACAAAAAAGGGTCTATCAATATCTGATTTGTATAGTGAGATTAAAGTTTATAAAATAGGAAGGTGTTACTTTTACGGGTCTAAAAGACTAGTCAAATGCTTTGAATAAAAAGTTTATAACTGTCATCTAACCGTTCAATTCTAAAGCTTAAAGAGTTGGATTACCCACAAATAGTTAAATATTATTGTATAGTGCATCCTCACACAAAGTACAAACAAAATCACAATGACTTACAGGTCTACAACAAATGCAGCTTGAACTCAAGACCTCCTATTCATAAGGGTTCTAATACTATGTGAAATAACCATTCAAACTCAAAAGCTTAAGATGTTGGGAACATCCTAAAAGTGATTCAAATAATATCAGAACAATAAGCAAAATTCAGCCAGTAAGGTTTATGTACAGCCTTTAAATGGAGAAATTTTAAAATTTAGACATAGACAAAAACATATCAACATGCACAAATGAGGGATTAAATGGCAAAGAGAAAATTTTGCAAGCTTCATTAGCCAGTGCATCATGCTCATCACTTGGAATATTAAGTAGCAAAACATAAATAAAATGGGGAATGAACACTTTAGGATTCATATTTAAGGTTCCAATTACCAAAGTCTCAAAATCTATTTTCAAGCCTGTTGCAACCCATGTGGGATTCATCAAAGATTTCAGGATTTCATGGAGCTCAGAGTTTCTATCCATGTGTAATATCTCATCAACAACGTCTTTTATTCTGCAAAACTCAATATGATTGGCCTCTCTCAGTTCAAGTAGCTTCACAAGCTGTAGGAAAAACAGAGATAACTTAGTAATCAAACACGTAAATTTTGAAGAACAAAAATTGATTGGTAAAAATGACGAAGGAAAATTAACTGGCCTTCTAGTTGGCTTGTCTTTTGTTATCCTACCAGAATGGTTTGAAGAATTCACAGACAAGTTGGAATAAAAGTCACAGATTTAGAGATTTTAGTATTATTATTATTCTGCATCCTATATAGCCACGTATTGTGTATTTATACAGAAATATTACTATTACAGTGAAATAGTTTAGGTACTCTTGTTTTTAATATTCCTAATAATCTACCCTACCGCTATAAATAGATGGACTACCAATTAAAAACAGACAACCTAGTGTCCTCCTGATCTTTGTATCCATGAATGCAAGCCTTACTGCTGAACCACATGCCTCTTTCCCTCTACTCTTTCTCATTTATTTTAATTTCATAGTGGATTTTGAAACTATTTGAATATGCTAGTGAGATTGTGTAAAAATGGGAAGAATCAATCTTGCAAAGACATCATCTTGAATCTTGAATAAGTGAAGTTTCTGCAAATAGTAAGATGGAAAAAATAAACAACTATGGGAAGATTCTTAAACACAAAAAGCTGAGAGAGGATGCAAGGCCATATCCTTCTTGCAGATCTGACCATATTAATTTGCACAAAAAGGGTAAGAATTGTATTAGTTTCCAGGTAAGAATTGTATTAGTTTCCAATTCTAGTTGCACAAAACTGTTGCAAAAGCATCCTATCAATATTTGCAAGTCACTTTGTATATCTTTGTTACTAAAATATAACTTAAGTCCCTTCTAGGGGGATGAAATTAGTAAGTTTATACGAAAATATAATTTTTTCTAGCATCAAAAGAGTAAAAAGCACGTCCATATCTACTTTAGCCTTTCCCATTACAGGTAGCTTTTACTAACATTGTTATCAAGCAAAAATTCATTATTGAGCAATGTAGTTTTTGGATAAGCCTGCCAGTGTTGATTTGGGGGTCATTTTTTCAATAGAGCATTTTATCAATGAAGCTCTTGCTAGAGAGGGCTTCAGGAGGAGATATTGATGGTGTAAGGGTTTTTCGTTGGAGGGGCATATTTGTAATTTGAAAATTTCCTAGTTCATGTTGTAAAAGGAAAAATCTTAATGCAAAAGTAATGGAAAGAGAGTTGCTATCAGTAAGGGTCATCTATCAGGTGCAAGTTGTACCATTCATTACGGCAGTTTTAGAGTTTCAAGAAAGAATAAAGTAAAAATCAGGCAGATGAAATTATGCTTCTACAAATATGAATATTATAGCTGTGTCCTTTCCACAAAACTATAGCCATTTGCAAGTTATTCACTACCACTAATTGAAAAAATCATCGCAGAGATGATACTTACAAAAAGAACTGTCTGAATTAACAGTAAAACTAAATAACTAGAAAAGAGAAGTAATGATTGCTGCAGCTAGCTGCATCCACAAGTATTATAGCAAAAACATTTCTAAGTACTAATACAACTAGAACTATTATTAAATAACATGTGAGAAGCATAAATGTAATATATTTGAATGTTGCATGCATTCACAAGGTATTTTGTAGACTACCTTAGCAGAAGAAATGCATGTGAAATCTGGAATTGAACACGTCACTTTGCTCATGAGTTTGCATGTTTCTGCTAAAGAATTATAGTTCAGCACAATTTTTGAACCACAATTTCATGAATATAAAGCTATGCAATAATGCCCCCTAGATATCCAGCTCAAAAGTACTCAATTCCAGGCTAAAAAGGTGAATTCATGGAAGAAAATGGTAAATACACTTGATATGTTGCCAGTTTCATATTGTTTTTTTTTTTTTAAAAAACAGTTTCAGATTGTTAACATGTATTTTTCAGGTGACAGATTCAGAAAACTTTGCTCTATTCATTTTCACTTAAGGAATTGGTAAATTTCCACTGACGAATTATCTGTGGCAACAGAAAATGGGTAAGTTTTATCTTGAAAACTCATTTGCTGTGCTTTACACTTTTATGCCAAACACAAGAGCTCTAATGTTCTTCTTCCTTTTTCCAATCCTAAAAGTCCTTCAAAATTTCAGATCAAAGCAGCAGAATATGCTTCATGACTAAAGTATATTTAAATGCTATTTCAACGGCAGGTTTTTAACTTCAGATAAATAAGTATCTCCATTGAATGACCATTTTTAAGACATCACACCAAGTCAGCTTTCAAGCAATTGGTTTGGAGACATTTCATATACACATGATGTAATCTGATAATAATTGAACAATGATATGACTTGAATGTAAGTTTACCTTGAATAGTGGAGGCAATTGCATAAGCAGGAGGATTCAGAAGAAGGTCTCTAACGTACCTGATAAACCATAAAATCAAACACTGCTGTTATATCTGAGAAGTCACAAAATCAAAATTTGATGTTTATTATATATGAGAAACGATAAGTTGTAGTAGGCATGTATTCAGCTTCACCATGTAACATTGAAACAAAACACATACAGATAAAAGGAGGGTAGTTGTAACTTTAGAAATATGCTATTCTATATCCACAATGTGAGGGAACAATCCATTAATTTGGTATGTGTAGGTGAAATAAGCAGTGTAATGTAGTCAACAACAAATAGAGCATGGTGATTAGAACCAAGCATTAACTCATTTAGTTGTCAAAAAGAATTTGATGTCATGGAAATAGAATTCATCATTTGAAAATCTATTCCTTTTAACCTTGCTTTCTACCAGTAAAAGAGTCAGCTCACAAAATGCTTATTAGATTACGTTCCCTATTCTCCTAGGTTCTTAATTTCATTTTTCTTACTTACATCCGATCCAAACACAATAGGAACACAACTAATATAGAACATTCATAACAAAATTCATACTAATTTCCCCAAAAAAAGTCATTCTAGGTCCAAGAACCAACCGTAGTTAGCAGTCTCTAAAAGCATTGAACACAAATAACTTGACATCTCTATACCTTAATTTTCCAAAACTGGTTAGGTCCAGTACAATGATTTGCATTACTGTGTTTAGAACCTTGTTCTATGTCCTAAAAAAATTATTTTTATGGTATACATATTCACAGGCAGCATACCAAGAAATTCATAGTTATTCCACAAGAACATAAAAGATTATCATATTAAATTAGAATGATAAGTCAGTTCATTTGGTTCTAGCAAGAGGAGAACAGAAACTAAAACTTACAATATAGGTAAACCTGTGCAGCTTGCTGGAAGTAGTACCTTCAATAAACAAGGTATCCCTTCTGTTGGTATGCAACCTGGCAGTATAGATGCACGTGTCAATGTCACCTCCATCTCAGACTTAGAATACAAAACCGGAAATCAGATTTAATAAGTTGACTAACCGATTTGTGTTGCTGTTCCAAGATACAGAGGTTGAGGCCTGCTTTCTGAAGACACACTCACATTTCTAAATGTGACCTCATTATCAAGACCATATATCTCCCTAACCTATAGTGAAAAACGAAAAAAACAATGCTTGAGCAGTTTATAATTGTAAAGCACCACACAGGTCTTAACAATGGCAAGAAAGTAACAAAACAATCTGCTTGCAACATCAAAATGCCAAAACAATGGACCAAGTATTCTTGACTATTTATAGGATATGCAATGTTGGGGTATAAACACAAATTAAGTTGGGTCAACGTGAAAGTCTACTGTACATGGTTTAATTTTTGAATTGCATTCTTTAAAAGTATAAATAACGATATTAGTTAAAGGTTAAAAGCCAAGCAGTTATAATAGTAAGCACAACTGTTTCTTTCTTCTTTTTTTTTTTTGGACATAGTGAGACTGCTAAGGCCACTGCACTACCAAATGCCGCAATGTTCTCTGTCATGAAAACATGAACTGTCATCCTCAGTGGATGTGGGAAAGGGAGACGCTCTACCACTGAGCCGTCATGAGATCTTCATAACCATATTTCTGACTCTGAAACTCCTGTAAAAGTGGTGACCATAATTTGGACTGTCTACCGTAAGCTATCACATTTTGAACAAAGACAAAGAGTGTTCAAAGGAGTGTTGAGAAATAAGATTGTTGAAATGGATGCTTGGAAGCACAAAAGATTATTTCAGGAATGAATTACATCTGTAGCCAGCTGGTAGTAGCTCCGGGAATAAGGATGGGCAAATAACGAGGAGAAAGGGAAAGAAAGATAAAAAGCATTATGGAAAGGATCATTACTAAATTTTCTGATAATGTGGCTCAAAATAAGGTAAAATGGAGTGAGAAAAGGAAACTAATTTGCAACTAAACTTAGTTGAGCTTTGAACCTTTAACAAAAGCTCAGTGACAGGATCACCTTCAAACCACTCAAAGTGTCTGACAAGACATTCTCCCCACAATAAGCCACCTTCACCAAATTCTCCCCATTGACAAGTACCTGCAGAAAAGCATCAATTAAAAAAAATATATATAAAAGAAGACACAGCAGTTGGCTAAGAAAAGAACACATAATCAGCTGAAAAAAGATACATTTGTTTTATTAAGGGAAAGGCAAATGTTTGCAATCAACAATTTAGAATCAAAGGCCCAATCATCAAATGCTGCTGTATGTAGTATTCTTTCTCTTAACAGAATCATTGATCAGCATACTATAAATTGAAAACTGAGGGTAGAAATTTTGGTTTGCTTCTCTTCTTGTTTATGACCTTTACAATTCATAATTAATCAAGAAACAATTGAAAGAGATTGCTATTCAACATGTTCGCATAAATTTACTGGATAAAAAGTTGCAATATTATCACTTACATGAATTCACCATCAGTTAGGTAAGCTACAACTAGTAACAACTCATATACTATTCAATAACTTCAAAAAATATATCGAGCAATAAGTTGGTTGTTAAGTTTAGTATAAGCCAAACATGTCCAATCCAAGTCAACTTGACATTTAAATTACATCACACACAATTTTTGCCAATACTAACTAATCTATACATTATAAGGCGAGATCATATGAGACTCATTGCTGGGTTATATATTGTCAAGAAATCATTCAACCCAAAACTTACAATTGATTGAGGCCCAATAATATATCACATTATTCTAATACGTCCCTTTGTACAAAAGATGGAAATATACAACCACAAATATACTATAATAAAGGGCAGCACAACTTAAACATGAGATCTCATGATCAAACAAAAATGTATACCACATCAAGAAACCATTCATGCAAAGCCAGGAACCCTAAAGCTATTGAGAAGCACAAGTATGGATCATATATTGTTCCATTATAGATAATTATAAAATATTTCTAAAGTTTCAATTCAGACTCAAGATTCAATTGAAAGGTGATTAGCCTCCAACTTTAAATTTGATCAGCTAAGTCTTGAACTTTTGAAACTACAGATTACTCAAACTTCAAATCTTTTAAGAACAACAATTACACTGACTGCATTTTAAATGAACATTCATGTCATCTGAAACACAATAGATAGGAAGACACACAGAACTTAAAAAAACATTAAGTTACTATTACAATCGTGGGCAAATAAATGTCAATTGAAGGTACTCCTTGTCCATTTTTTTCTGCAGTACAGAATCGACAATGAAAGGAAAAATCCATATCATTTTATGATAATGAAATTTGAAAAAAAATCCCCCCCAAATAACTACATGCATTCTATATTAATTGTTATGTCATCTGAAACACAATTGACATAGATGGGTAGATACACATAACATAGCTTAAAAACATTATAGCTTAAAAACATTAAGCTATTATTACAATTGTGAGCGAACTTACTCCCTTTATCCATTTTATAAGTGCAACGTGGCAAGTTGTCAATAACTATAAACAACACGGTGAAACCCTAAAAGTAACAAATCCATCCTCTATTTGAATTAAATATGATCAATTACATCTTGAAAAATTGAAATTAGTACAAATTACCCCAACTTCTAAAACTTTTTAAAACAACAATTACGCTAAGTGCATTTTATAATTAACAGTCATGTCATCTAAAATACTATTGTTATAGATGGGAAGATACATATAACTTAGCTTAACAGAATAAGCTCATGCTTTCATTGTTATTGTAATCAAAATAATGATTAAAACAATTAAATTGTCAGCTCAAGGAAAAAATGGAAGGTAAACAAGTCGAAAAGTGTGTAGATCAAATCGAGAATTGAGAAAACCCTCTTATGTAAAATGGATTGTAGATCAATCTCAAATCAATATCAATTAGAGGGCTCAAACTTTTTTCTGAATAATGGGAACGTATAGTATTACAAATTTTCCTTAAAGAGAATCAAGTAAACCAAAATCATATTCAGTACTTCAAAATCAATATTTACCACTTGAGTAAGGACTATGAATTGCTGAAACCAAAGTAAAGCTTGGATTTGTAGATAATCGTAAGATAAAATAAGCCAAACTAAACACACCACCTATAGTCAAACTCATAAGAGAACGTAAAAAAACATAAAACATTATGCTGTGAATGTTACTGAACCAAATAGTACCTCTGAGCAGTACTGCCCAGATTGTAAACTAATTCTTACTCCTGATGGTAACAACAAGGACCATCATGAGGTGCACAGATGACTGACCAAATGAAGAAAAACACAGGAAATTCTAAGGATACCACCTTCCGATGCTAGGCTTTTTTTTTTTAATTTTCTCCAATAGAACTTTGCTCCATGTGAAAGTACTGCTAGTAAAATTTCCCCAAACCAATACTGTGATGGGGAATAGGAAGTTTAAATAAAATAGTTTTTCCTATTTAGTTTCTATAATAATCAGATTTCCTACTCCTTAACAGAACCAGAACGAAAATACGATTATTATGAGGCTTTCTATAAAGGTAGCACATAATATTTGATTCCTTCCCTTGTTAAGATTAAGAGACAAGTCAATCTATTGCGATTGTATAACCAGTTTATGGAATACAAAGGAGTGTGAGTTTTTCTTCCCCCCAGAATTCTGAATGTTAAGTTGAATCTGAGATGCTTTCTTTTTAGAAGTGATTTTTATCCAAGAAATTTCTAGTAAAATGTATACGTAATTCCTAGGAACCTATTGTGCGAAGTTAATAGTTTTACTTGTTCCAAACCCCATGAGTGATTCCTAACTCTTGTTACCAACCTAGGAGTGATTTCTAGACCTATACTTTTGTTGTGATTCCCAATTCCTAAATTCCAGCCGTCAATTCTAAGGTCCAGCAAAAATAAAACTTGCCTAAATTCCAGAGGGCCTAATTTTCCAGCTTACACGTGCTTCTGTCGCATAGTTTTTAGATCGTCCGTAGCCATTAACTATCATACTTGACATGCACATGTTTTCCACCATAATCAGAACTATCGGCTGATAAAGGATATGAAAGGAAACTATACCAAATTGCATAATCTCCTCAAGCATCTTTGCTTGACATCCAATTTTAACATGTCACATAAAAGGAAAACAACCCATGAAAAATGTAAAAATGAAAAGATTTTTAACATGGATTTACCATTTCAACAAGTAATATCCATAAAGGTTGTACAAAAATAATGCACAAACCTGAGGAATTGTTTTTCAAAGAGGTATGAAGAAAAAGATGATGGTGCTGACAAGTTCGAAGCTTTGTGACCAAGGCCTCTTCTGTCAAACCATCCTCCAATGAATATGTTTTCATTGTCTCCAATACTGAAACTATGCAGTAACCACTTGCTGAACGAGAGATACCTTAATGCACCAAAGATATTTTATAAATTAGATTAGAGGTCTACTTTGATAATAAGGGTAACCATCACCTAAAAAGCTTGATACAAGGTCAATCATCTCATACCAACCACAGGCATTGGTTCTGGAAACTCAAGATCGTGATCAATGCCAACAAGTCCAAATACATAAGGACTACCTGGATGTGCATGCCTGAATACTTAAAAGAGAAAGGTTAGAACAAAAATTAGATAATCAAGCAATTCATACAAGAAGTAAATGCCAATTTACAGCCTTTCAAAGAAAGAACAAGCAATCTCTAATAAGTAGATAAAGAATAGAGTAAATAAGTAGATGATATTTAATGTTTTTAACCAGAAAACCTCAAAGGATGAATTGAAACAAAATAGGAACACGAAATAATAAATGAACTATAGCGAATTGTTGACTAATTCCTTACTATAGGAACCAAAGCTGCTTCCTAGATTGTAATCTTTGAAGAATAATTCAATTAGGAAGTCAGAAAGAAACAAATCACAACTTTGAAAAAATATAGAAAAGGGTGAGAAAACTTGGGACAACAATGGAATGATGGTGGAATCAACACTATAACAAGAGAGATTGACCACAATGATAGCAGTTGAAGAGAAACTCACATCAAGATGGTTGTTCACTAGAGAGACATAAGAAAAACAAAACAGCGTTCAGCAACAAGTTTTTGGAGAGAGAAGCAAAGATGCAACTAGAATTCGCTAGAAGAAACATGAGAGATACCAGAACTCGATAGAAGAAACATGAGACGTAGAGGCAAGGAGATTATAGCCAATTCACCATATAGAGGGAAGAACAAGAAATACAGGCATGAGCACGTCGACGTCTTAGCATTGAAACCTATGCTTAAAGTTACAGTTAATGTTAACAGTTCATACCATTGTCATAAGCACATTTATCTCATTAAAGTATGCAAATAATATTAGTCTATCACCAAGCCATACCAAAATCAATAGCAAAATTATTTAAAGGGATTGAGTAAATTAAGACCAATTACCCAGATATAAAACGACTTTTACGTGAACGAGCTTTCATTGGACCTTGAACCTCTTCCACAATGCACTATAAAAGCCATAACACAATCATCGAACAACATATCAAACAACAAGAACTTGACTATGACACTGATGAAGGCTAATTTACATTGAAGAATCGTCTTCATTAATGAAACAGCCAATATAAAGATTGGAAGTGAAAACGGGCAAAAATAAGCCACCAAGTGACAAATGAACAACATGCTTATCAAGAAATGACTTTCTTTTGAATCAAACAACGTGAAATACAGCCTAGCATTGACAACAGACAAGTGAAGCCATAAGATAATACACTTACCACCGAATACCCATTACGTGTCAAATCATCAAGCGTTTGCCGAAGGTTCTGCAGGAATAGAATTTCAAGAATGAGATGTGAGCAAAGCAATAATAAAAGTTTAATAATAACAGTTTGGTAGAAAATGATAAACCAAAGGTGAAAATTACAACACCCAAGTAAGGGCAGAGGGGGAAAAAAAGAAATATGTGTACCCCATGATTAAAATCTAATGACAGGAAAAAAATGAATATTTATTATATGTCATGGGAAACACAATAGAAATAGAAATTATAATACACAAATCACATTGCGCCAAATTAAATATTTGAAGAAATTATTAATATAAGAATGAAAGATAAAAGAATGCCAGTTGAAACAAGAAGTTGCTTCTGATTTAGGTAATAACCCTGGTTAGTTCATAAGTGCAAAAATAAATTAGGCGTGCCAACTTTTCCGAGAAAAAGAATAAGCCTAAACTTTTAAGGGAATAATCTACTGGGAATCACATAATCTTCCACTTCATTAGTATCTGAAAACTTGGCCTACATGAAACCTCAAACAGAAGTTCAATAACTTAAAGTTATTGGTAATTTTTAGTTATATTCTTTTCTCTCAGTCAAGCACTACAATTATTCAAGTACAGAAATACTTTCAATGGGACAAAATGGAATTGGACTCTTAAGTACTACCTTCAACATCGAAAATCCAATACAATTGTGCCAATTAACCCCAAATCAGCATTGCAAGAGTATAAATTTTCTCTGTGTAGAACCCCCTAACATTTTTTTTGTTTTCCTTTCAAATAAGTAACTTGAGATTAATTTGACTTCTTAAGTGACGACTTGGTTTCAACATGGCAGAGCCAATATTCACTCATGCATATGAAACCAAATTTAGCCTCACAAAATCTTCTGAAAACTAATTATATTTATCCTCTTTCCAGAAGCTAAGTAGAAAACTCAACTACTAGAAAATAGGGCCATGTCTACTCCTAGATTACAAATTTTAAAATTATTAGTCATGATTTACTGAAATACAAATTGTTTCTAATATAAAAGTCATACATGTTCAAGCAGAGTCACACAGATCAAAAGGAAACAAATAAATCCCTTAACACAACTGTCATTTGACAGTGTAAAAGTCCAAAATACCATATTTATTAAAAGCTGTCGAATTATGTAGTCTTATTTAGAAAGATTGTATAGTTATAGAAAATCGTATAATTTCCTGATTTCTAGGAATTAGAGTTAGATACAGATTTTGAGGAGTTTGTTACTATTTTAAGTTAGACAATTGTGTATATAAACTAAGGGCTGTAACCTAACTGATATATGAGAAAGAAATTCATTCTTCTCTTATGATATTTGACAAAAGCCCATCTCAAAAACAGCCACCAAAATCCAAGAAGTGATGGTTATTGTATTAAAGACACGCTGCTTGGAGTGCCAACATCACTTTAGGACATCAAGATTGATGATCCTGTAATTCTCATCAGGATTTCTGTGTTTGATGCTCATACTGGACTGGACAATGAAACATGTCCTCATATCCACCACAGAAATTGAAGATATTTTTGGTTTTTCAACAGAGGAAAGAGTGATGGTCTCAGAGAAGAAAGGGGTTGGGCAACAAAGTGGCTAGCAATAGGCAAAGTAACAAAAAACCTGGTTGTTTATGCAAGAAGGTGGGAGGCTCATGCGGCTGCCATGCTTCTAGGACTGGAGTGGTAATAATCACAGGAAAAATACAGGTAAAGGCGATAGAATAAGGCTAGTAATAAAGGAATGGAAACTAAGGATGAAGTTAACGCGAAAACAGAACCAGATGTATATGATCAGAAAACAGAAAGAGAGATAATCAAAGGTTTCTGCATATTCCCCTTGTCTTGATCCAAGTATTTTCATATATGGAGCCTCGTGAAAGAAAAACAGAGTTAAGGATAGACCATTCAATTTCCCAGTGTAATTAGCACACAGACTTGCATCATAATTTCTTGTCGATTTTCATAAAAGAAGAGGAGTACATAAAATATTTGATCACTAAATACGAAATGTGACAACAGTAAATCAAGTACCATAACAGGGCAACCAGCTCTAGGTACGCTGCCTGAACGCAGCCCACCAAAAGGATTCAAACCAGCATATTCAACAAGAAAACAAGCGTCAATTCCAATGGCTTCATAAAAATCCCCAACCTGTACACAAGCATGCAGCCACTGTCAACTAATTACAAAAAAAATCAAATTCTCTTTGGTGCTAGGGTATATTTCAGAAAGGCGCAGGTGGAATCAATTTGGATTTCGTGTCTTTATTGTTTGTTTATGAATATGGATTCCTCTTCCAATTTTTCTGCAATAAAATTTCAATTATGCTTAAGAAAAGTAATCAATGGAAAATGGAAAAACTTTGAGTTCAGACGACAAACCCACAGTTTTCTTTGATCATAATAATAAGGCATTGAAAAACAATCTATTTAGTAGAAACCTCTACACCAAATTCTTACAAGAGGGGACCTTTCTCAAACATCAATAATACAATCTACAGAGGACATTGATATAAGAGAAATAAGTGATGGTAAAAAGCTCAACTTTATTGTATGAGTGTATCTGATATATATACACAGAGAGGAACGAGAATATGGAAGAAGTTACAACAGAAAGATATGCGGTTACAACAGAAAAATATATGCTGGTACAGTGCAGTGAATATGGACAGAATATTCCCTTAATATGCCCCCTTAAGATGGAGGTGGGACAACGCCAATCTTGGTGGTGAGTGAGAGATGTCGAGGGGCACTCGGCGGTTTGGTGAGTAGATCCGCTAGTTGCATGCTTGATGGAATATGGGAGACTCGGAGTGCACCAGAAGCTACAAGTTCACGCACAAAATGGTAGTCAATGGAAAGATGCTTCATGCGAGAATGGAAGATAGGATTACGACACAGATAGGTAGCACCAATGTTGTATGAGAAAATATGGGGAGAAGAAGGCATGGTGAAGCCAAGCTCCTTGATGATTTGTTGAAGCCAAAGAACTTTAGTGGTGATGGATGCAATTGTGCGGTATTCTGCTTCAGTGGAGGACTTGGCCACTGAACGTTGTTTCCAAGAAGCCCATGAGATGGGATTAGATCCAATGTAGGCAACATAAGCACTAGTAGACCGACGGTCAATAGAATCTCCTGCCCAGTCTGCATCACAGAAGGTAGTGAGTGTGAGAGAAGAGGTGGGTTTGAGAAGAATGCCATGTTGGATGGTAGACTTTAAGTATCATAATATCCATTTGAGAGCCTGAAGATGATCATGTGTAGGAGATTGCATGTGTTGAGCAAGGCGATCAATAGAGAAGGAGATGTCTGGTCTAGTGAGTGCAAGATATTGTAGATTGCCAATAATACTTAGATAGGTGGTGCCATCAGCTGGAGGAGAATCACAGTCAAATTTTTGTTGACAGAGACATTGGAGTAGAAATAGGTTTGGCACCAATCATGGAAAACTTGTCCAGAATGTCTCTGATGTAACCATGTTGCGAAAGAAAGAGACCTTGCTTGCATGGAAGAAGTTCCATCCCTAGGAAATATTGAGCCATGCCGAGATCCTTTAAAGAGAATGCTTTAGACAAGACTACCATAAATTTGTCAAGAAAAACTGGACAATTGCCCGTCAATAGTAGATCATCAACATAAACCAAGAAATAGGCCCGAGCCCCACCATAATTGTAGACAAATAAAGAAGTACCCGTGAGTGCATTGGTGAAGCCAAAGGAAAGGCGAAAGTTACGAAGAGAGTGATACCATGCGCGTGGTGCTTGTTTGAGCCCATAGAGAGACTTTTTTAGTTTGCAGACATGATGAGAGAATTGAGGATGAATAAAGCCAGGAGGTTGACGCATATATACCTCTTCAGAAAGTGAGCCATGAAGGAAGGCATTATTGACATCCATTTGCCTTAGAGACCAGCCAAGAGAGAGGGCAATAGTAAAAACTAATTTAATAGTCTGAGGCTTAATGACAGCACTAAATGTCTCACTGTAGTCAAGGCCTGGACACTGATGAAAACCCTTGGCTACAAGATGAGCCTTATATCGAGCAATAGAGCCATCAGGATTTCGCCTCATGCGAAAAACCCATTTGTTGCCAATGACGTTTAAGGAAGAAGATTTGGGAGGAACAAGGTCCCAAGTTCCATTAGAGAGGAGGGCATTAAACTCCTCAGTCATAGCTTGCTGCCAGTGAGGTAATTTTGAAGCCTATGAGAAACAGGTTGGTTCAATGTTACTGGGTAACGGATATCGCTCAGCAGAGAAGGCATTTTTGGGTTTGAAAATGCCAACTTTGGCTTTTGTGACCATTGAGTGAGTGCCAAGAAGATTAGGTGGAGGATGCTCCGGTTGAGTGATTTCCAAACCTGGTGAAGAAGCTTGGGAACAGGGAGACATTGCTTGGTCAAAAGAGGCGGTAGTGTCAATAGGAGAGTTAGTGGCATTGGGAGAGGGTGTAGAGGGTAAAGATGGTGGTGGGGTCCGATTAGGAGGATTATTAAGAGAAGAAGGAAGGATAGTGTGAGGTGGCGAGATGATGGGATTAAAGATAAGTTTAGAGTTGGAATGGTCGTGTCTGTGGGAGATGAGGGATTGGAAAAAGGATAATTATCTTCAACAAAAACAATGTGCCTAGAGGAATAAAACTTTTGACGTTGAAGATCATAACAGAGATATGCACTTTGTGACGGAAAATAGCCTAAGAAGGCACTTGGTGAAGAGCGAGGAGCAAGCTTATGAGGAGAATAGGGTTTAAGCCATGGGAAACAAAGACATCCAAAGGTGCGTAATTTGTTGTAATTAGGATAGTGGTGAAATAACACAGAGAAAGGGGAGGCATGTTTTAAAATGGGAGTGGGCATTCTATTAATGAGATAAGCAGCAGTTTGAAGAGCAAAGAACCAAAAATGTAAGGGGACATGGGCATGATGGAGAAGGCAGCGTGCAGTCTCAACAAGATGGCAGTGTTAACGCTCAGCAAGGCCATTATGTTCAGGTGTACGTGGGGGCAAAGTGAGATGAGAAATGCCATGAGCAGATAAAAAGGATCGTAATTTGATAAATTCACCACCTTTATCAGTAAAAAGAATTGCAATTTTTGAATTAAATTGATTTTCAACTAAAGCCTTGAATTTAGGAAAGATGGTGAAAACATCAGATTTATGTTTAATGGATAGAGCCAAACATAGCGAGAGTAATGATCAACGAAGATAACATAAAAACGAAAATTATCAATTGATGGAAAAGGAGTGGGCCCCTATACATCAGCATAGAAAGTTGCAATGGTCTCTCACTAGTAAGACTAGACTTGAAAAAAGGAAGCTTGTGATTCTTATTTTGAAGACAATCAGTGCAAGAAAATGAGGAGTTGCTAGAAGATGGAAGTTGATGAGCAGAGAGGACATGATGAAGAGTGCAAGAAGCAGGATGACCAAGACGATGGTGCCAGAGTATAGAGGACGGTGTAGAGGTGACAACAAGGGCGTGCGGCGGAGACAAGTGTAACTTGTAGACGTGATGGTCATTAGGTCCTTGAAGTAGTGTCTTCCCGGTTCGCAGAGCTTTCACCTTAAAACAAGTAGGAAAAAATTCAACAGAAACATTATTGTGGTGACAAAGTTGAGAGACAGATAATAAATTTTGATTAACCCAAGGAACATAAAGAACGTTAGGCAAGGTAAGTGAAGCATGAGAAGAGTGTAAAGTAGTAGTGCCAGTATGAGAGATTGGGAGGGTATTACCATTGACAGTGTGAAGTTGATCTGAACTTGGATATTCAGTGACAAGGGAGAGAGTAGAAAGGTCATTGGTGATGTGATGGGAGGCACCAGAGTCCAAGAGCCAGTGATTTTGAGAGGGCTGCATGTTAACAGCATGAGCAGATGGCTTCACATGGGAAATAGCAGTGGGATGTGTCACATTGGGATTGTTATCAATTTTAAAGCAGAACCTAGCAATTTGACCCCTTTTTCCACACCATTGACAAACATCTTGACGTTTGGGAGTGGAAGGTTGCTGGGAAGTGTTGGACTTTGGATGACTCCTAGAAGTAGAGAATTTCAACTTGCTGGTGCCATGTGAGGGCTTTTTATGAGCAAAGTGAGCAGAGATGGGGCTGTCTGAAGGTTTTTCATCCCGCTGTAGTTGAAGCTCATGGTTGAGTAGTTGTTCATAAATTTGATCATAGGAGAGAGGAGAAGGATGTGCCCGCAAGATGGTGGCAATGTCCTTAAAATCTAGTCCTAGGCCAGAGAGACAGTAGAGAACAAGATCTACATCATCGAGAGGATAGCCAATGAGAGACAGTTCATCAGCAAGAACTTTAATAGATCGAAGGTACTCCGAAATAGAGGCAGTGCCTTTGGACATCGAGGAGAGCTTCTCCTTCAGATGGAGTACACGAGACAGAGATCGATTGGCAAAAGCAGTGCGAAGCTGGGTCCAGGCTTCACCAGAAGAGGTGGCTTGCGAGATGACAAAACAAGCATCACTGTCTCAGGAGCCTAAAAGAGCCAACAGGAGGAGCTGATCTTGTCGGAACCAGTGAGTATAAGTAGAGTTCTCTGTTTCTTTACCATCAACGACACAAGTAGGAGAAGGTGGTGGAAGGGAGCCAATGATGTAGCCTTGAAGACCGTAACCAATAAGCAGAGACTCCATCTGCTTAGCGCAGGCTACATAGTTGTTGGGGTTGAGTTTAATGGGAACGAGAGAGGTGATATTGATGGCAACAAGTTCGCCAGATGGTGCACTGGAAGGAATGGTCTGGGTGGGAAGGTGAAGGTGTCTGCTGAAGTTGAGATTGAAGAGGCCATGAAAAAAGAAAACAAAAGGATCGAAGAAAGGAGTGCTCGTTGGAGCCTTTTTGCTCTGATACCATATAAGAGAAATAAGTGATGGTAAAAAGCTCAACTTTATTATATGAGTGTATCTGACATATATACACAAAGAGGAACGACAATATGGAAGAAGTTACAACAGAAAGATATGCGGTTACAGCAGAAAAATATATGCTGGTACAGTGCAGTGAATATGTACAGAATATTCCCTTAATAATTGATACATTATACGTAAGTATAACATAGGAAAAACATATGGCAGTTTTCAAAAATAAGTACAAGTTATCGCTACTTTTTATTCAATGCTGAAAAATATCCAACCAAAATATAGAAATAAATAAAAAAACATACTCTGCAGAGCAAAATCTCCCGTGGAAACTTTTCCTTGAATTGCAAAATCTCCCAATTCAGATTTCCTTGTTTCAGACTGCATAGTCAGGCAAGAAAATCATAAGTTAATTTAGCATCAGGAAAATCCTTCATTACGAAACTCTGTTCAGACAGAGATTTGAAGCTTGCAGCAATAAAAGTTGTCTGACATAACTAATTTCTATAGAATACATCGGTAGACTACTGATCGCTTCTGCATTTCTCCAAGTAAGAAGGGAAAAAGGTTACTGTAACTGAAAAGTAATTTAAGCTGTTAAAATTTTCCATTCCCTTTGACAGCCAAAACAAAGAGAGAAGTCAATTCCTTGTCTCATATAGAAATATATAAAGCCAGAAAATGAGTCAATAATTAAGGATTAACCATTAAGTTTTTCTCATATATAACCAGTAAAGACATATGGACAAGAGAAACTATGCTAGTGAAATCCACGGAATGCATTGCCAGAACCCACTATTTTCAAACTACAATTCCATTGATTTGACACAAGGATGATGCTGTCATCTTAACAAAAGCTAACAATTGAATCTGAGAAGGTTCATCTAAAAATGTGAGAACAGACTCAACCAACTCAATTGAAGTGCAGGTTTTTCTAATTTTTCTATGCCATTTACATTACAAAAATAGAAAAAAGTTCACAGCTGGAACGTAAACATGGCACCCTTTTATACGCAGTAAAAAGAATCTTTGAAATGGTAAAAGGCTACCTCCCATTTTTCAAGTTAACATCCAAACCCAGCAAATTAGTATATATAAGCCTTTTAACCAGCTGGATGGTAGAAGGCTTCCGGCACTGCTGCAACTTCTGCAGTCAAGTCCACAAAAGTAAAGAATCTATTTCTCCTATTTATGGCCTATAATAGAATAAAAATGCAGCTGATTAACAAAATTCAAAAGCACATGAACAAGATTACCTCTTTCCACCAAATCATATGTGTAAGATCTTTCTCATTCAGCACATTATCCAATGTTTTAACCTTCTTGGTAGCTCTTGAATTTCCTTTCAAATTTTTCTGATCTTTGAAGTAATAGGTCCGGTGAACATTTCTTCCGACGCTATCAATGAATAACAACTCGTAAAGTACATGAAAATACGTAAAACAAATGCTATGAATCAGGTGAAAAGCACTAACATTGCAATTTCAGGTTGACAAAGATATTTAGAAAATAATCAAAGACAAAGGCACAACTGCATCCTCCACAACAACAGTGAAAATGCAACCCGATATTACTTAGAAGAAAATGCCAAAGATTTCTCCAACAAAGAAATACTTCAGCACAAACGGAGAAGGAAAAAACTCTTATTTCCCAAATTGGTTACGGATATTTCTTTTTTCCTCTCGCACGAAAATACCTAAACCACATAACGAACCGGAAAAACTTGCGAGTAACGAATCGCTAATGTAAAGTAAAATTTAAACTTCACAATGTACCCTTCTGCTCCACAACCCGACTCCTTAACTAGCAAGCATCGAAAAAAAAAAAAAGGTAGAGCAAAGGTGGAAATTACGTTGGTGGTGGTGAAGACCCAAAAGAGGAGAAATTGCGATAAAGTGAACGGAGGGGAAGAGCGAGAGAGCGCCACGTGGGGAAGGTTACGGTGACGTTTCTAATGGCGAACAAGTACATAATATTCTTGTATGAAGATTGAAATCTCTCTTGGTTTGGAGAAAGAATTGACTAAAGACTGTGCCAGTGATGTGTGAGAAAAACTCCACAAAAGTTGGGAAGAAATGGATTATTGATTTCTAGGGTTTTGGGGGGTTTGAGACAAGAGTAAAGGTCTGTTCAGTTTCTGTGAGTGACTCTGGCTCTGCTCTGTTCCCGCCACAAAGCAACAGAAGATTTTGCGGTGGAAGCGACGGGTTTGTGAAATTTTATTTTTAAGATGGGAAATTTTTATTAATAATTTTTTATTAATAAACATTTAATTCATAAAATAGACCTTTTTATATAATTTTCATTTACTTTAATTTTAAAAAGTTAAATTTTATTTTAAAGTATATTATAATTTTGAATTAATAACAATTTTATATTATATATAAATAATTCATAACTAATTAAAGATAATTTTAAAATATTTTAAATATAAATTAGTCTAATATAGTCAAACAAATATTATTTACTTAAAAATAGTGTAAATAATAATTTATACTTAATTGATAACGTATATTAAAACAATTATAATTTTTTATTATTCAATAAAAATTTCGATTATTAATCTAAACACTTTATTAAATTTTTTGTTTTAAATTAATTAATTAATTTTGTAGTTATTATCTTTTATATTATTTTAAAAAATAATAAATATATGATAAAATTAATTATTAATCATATTAAAATTGTATTTTGAAAATTTAATAATTTAAATTTATAAACTTGATATATATTAATTTTAAGTGAATTAAAAATAAAATAAAAACAAAAAATCACATCAAAAAATAAAATAAACCTTAAATAATTATAATTTTTTATGTCTAAAATAGGTCATATTTGAGTTTAAATTGCATTCAAAATTAATAAAACTTTAGATTGAATTTAGGTTATAAGAATTTTTAAACCAATTCAGTCCCTTATCATTAATAATTTTAATAATAATTAAATAAGAATTATTGATAATATTTTAATAATATAGTAATATTAATTGTAATTATAATTTATTAAATTTTAATTATTTATTTATGAAATACAAATATTTTGATTAATTGTTTATAAATAAATTATATAATATTACATACTAAATAGTAAATACACAAAATTATAATTATAATTATAATTTTATTTCATTTTCATTTTCATTTTCATTTTCATTTTTATTTCCATTTCTCTATAGCTATTAAGTGAATTGGAACCTTTGTTGTTAGTCAAACTTTCAAACTCTTAAACTGAGAACTGACAGGCTACTGGACCAGAAGTAGAATACTAATTGAAGTGGGTTTTCGCAGCAGCCGAACCGAACTTCTTTTCGTTCCAAGTATAAATAAAATCAAACCGAGCTTGTGCTCACCACCCGCTAAGTCTCTCTGTTTCCTCTTAGACTCCACGCTAACAGTAACACCATCGCTGTTCTTATTTTGATCTTTTATCATGTCTTCTTCCACCTTGGTTCCACACTCTGCACATTTCATCGTCAACAAGGTGGTTACTTTCTCTGAATCCAGCGTTTCCACATCTTTCTGTTCTTCAGACTTGAGAATTTGACCCTTTTTTGGTTCTCTACCCTTCTTTTTTTCTTCTTCTTCTTTTTATGTTGGGTTCTGTTAGTTTTGTTCTCAAATTATTATTTTTGCTTGTATATCGTCCTTCTCACTCTCATTTCTATGCAAGGATCTGGGTCGGTCTGCTTTCACTTCACCGTCGTTGCTATTTCCTGTTCCCAAATGCAAGAAATCAATTTCCAAGAAAGTTGTTTCTGTCATGGCTCCGCAGCAATCAGAGCGCAAGCCTGCTAGCACTGGTTCTGTAAGTTCTTCTATTATGTTCATGGTTTCAAATGTTTCCGATTAGCTGGAATAGAGGCGCTTTCCTTTTGATAAAGTTTGCTTCTGATAAATTTGAGATTCAGATTTTTAAAAAAAATATTGCAAGCTTTTTGGCACTTATTTGATTAAAAAATATTAAAATTCCCTGTTTGGATGACTGGTCTTTTGTTGGTTGCAAATATTGCTTGTTAACGGTCTGTCCATGGTGTGCAGGTGAAAACTGCAATGACGATGACCGAAAAAATTTTAGCTAGAGCCTCTGAGAAACCCCATTTGGTCCCAGGTGAGAATGTTTGGGTCAACGTTGATATCCTGATGACCCATGATGTTTGTGGCCCTGGTTCCATTGGGATTTTCAGGAGAGAATTTGGAGAGAATGCTAAGGTATTGAATTTTTATAGCCCATATGTTTTACAAATCATTATTTGAATTATTTCTTGTGCTTGAATAGCCCTTTGGTGTTTAACGGGTTGGCGACAGTTCCAGCGTGTTGGGCTTCATTTTAAGTCTGCAAGTTGTAGTCTTTTGTCTGATATTACATGGTATCTAAAACTAAAACGGAGTTTATATAATAACATGATCGTTTAGCTAGCTAGTGGTAGCCTTACTTCTGCTGATGAGCTACAAAGCTGCTGTTTCTTCATTGCAACCTGGAATACTGTCTTATGGCTGCCATGGATGAACATCTGTTTTTCTCTAGGGACTACTCCAGAAACATGCCGTTGTTATTAACCTAAACTCTTGATGATTGGAACTCATTCTCTAATGAGCCTTCAGTTGAGAAGCTAATATTATGAATGTCTTTCTCGTCTCTATTTTTATTATTTTCAAGATTATAGTTTCCATATACTTGGAATCATTAACTGAATGTACTATTTGTTTGTGTAAGGTCTGGGACAGAGAAAAGATTGTTATCATACCTGACCATTATATATTTACTACCGATGAGCTTGCAAACCGTAATGTGGATATATTGAGGGATTTCTGCATGGAGCAAAACATAAAGTATTTCTATGACATAAAGGATCTTGGTAATTTCAGGGTATGGTTCCACAATTACTCTTTCAAGATGAGATGTGCTCCTTTTAGATCAATGACAAACATGAAATTTACTCCATGATTTCAGGCAAATCCTGATTACAAAGGTGTGTGCCACATTGCACTAGCTCAAGAAGGTCATTGCAGGCCAGGAGAGGTACAGTTCATTTACTTGCTCTTCAGTAGCTACAGTTTATTCCTCTTTCATAAAAGCTGGGAATTAAAATCAGTATCTTTAGGTCTTGTTAGGTACTGACTCTCATACATGTACTGCTGGAGCATTTGGGCAATTTGCTTCCGGAATCGGCAACACTGATGCAGGTTTTGTGTTAGGCACTGGAAAGTCCCTGCTCAAGGTTTGTGAGAAGTAGTTAGTTCAGATCTTATAGCTTGGCATTTAATTCTACCATGATTTCCTTGCTCCATAAAATTTTCAGGTGCCCCCAACTTTGAGATTTGTATTGGATGGTGAAATGCCTTCTTATTTGCTTGCAAAGGATTTGATTTTGCAAGTAAGTAACTTGGATTTGCAGCATTTCTTGTGTCTAGGAGACAACCACATTCTTTAATAATTGCTTCTAGTCCTATTTCTGTTGCATGACATCTGGAAAACTGATACTCAATCTGCAGATTATTGGTGAAATATCTGTTTCTGGTGCAACATATAAATCAATGGAGTTTGTTGGCACAACAATTGAGAGTTTAACTGTAAGTAAATTTACTATCTTCCGCTACAACTGAATAAATAGTTTAACTGGTTAATTGTTTCCCTTAGATAATTTTGTTGATTGACTAATTATCTGCAATGAATAGATGGAAGAACGAATGACTTTATGCAACATGGTGGTTGAAGCTGGGGGGAAAAATGGTGTTGTACCAGCAGACAGTACAACATTTAAGTACCTTGAGGTTAGTCTGATGGATATTCAAATTGTAATCCTTTATTTTAATTGTTCTTGTGACAGATGCTTTTTCTTCTCCTCTTCTGGCTATCTTCCCTGGCAAGATTTTATGGTATTATCTATTCTTGCATGCAGGACAAGACATCTGTATCCTATGAACCAGTTTATAGTGATGAGCAAGCAAGGTACTGACTTTTAGTGACTGTGATACTCATTACTGTTCTTCTTACCATACGTCATTTTTCTGGCATAAGACTTTGAAGCATATTTTGAATACAAATGGCTACTTTCGTCAGTTTGCTACAACATAGAATGTTACTGGTCCTTTGTAAATGATGAAACCACTATAGGTAACTTGTTTTGATTGACATGTATGAGCAATGTCTTAAGACCTTTCAATACTAACTTAGTTGTCACCATACCGCGCACATGCTATTTACATATCTGTTGGCATGTAGGTTGAGTGATACTATTACTTAAATTGGATTTATCACACTTAATATTGATCATAGTGTTGTAATATCATGTGCTGAAGTTGAGCACAAACAATCTAATTGAATTAATCTTTTCAGACCTGGAGTAGCATATATTGACTTGACACAGTCTGCATTAGTTAAGATAGTTGGTGCTGTATCTGTTATATTTGGAAATGTATATTGGTAGAGGAAAATTTGGCATCATAGGTTTTAAACCTGCAGAACCATTTAATGGCCAACTACAGTTTTTAGTTTGTCAATCTGATTGAGTTCATATTTTTCTGTTTCCGTAGTGCTTTTGGTTATAGCTTGTTGTGACAAGTTGATTTTATATTTTCTGTTGTAGATTCCTTTCGGAGTATAGATTTGATATCTCAAAATTGGAGCCATTGGTAGCAAAGGTATGTGCTTCATAAAGTTTATGCCGTTCTCAGTGGGTTAGTCAAGGTACTCTTGCAGGCTCGGATGTTAAAATCCCCCGCAGTTGGTCATTTTAATTCAAAAAATGTTGTTTATTCATTTTTGCAGCCTCATTCTCCTGACAATCGTGCTCTGGCAAGAGAATGCAAAGATGTCAAAATTGACAGGGTTTATATTGGATCTTGTACTGGTGGAAAAACAGAGGATTTCATGGCTGCAGCCAAAGTTTTCGTGGCTTCAGTAAGTTGAAGACATCAATGTGTATCCCATCCTTTGAGTAGGCATGCAGTACATGTAAACATTATGTAACGGAATAGGAATTTTGGTTGCAAAATCCCTGTTTCAGGACAAGCTCACTTTTTAAGCTTATCCATTTTGATAATTATATGAGTTTGAATTGAAATTAACTATGCTTTATATGTAGGGTAAAAAGGTCAAAGTTCCTACCTTCCTTGTCCCTGCTACACAAAAGGTTAGTGTCGCTACTTAATTTTGTGCTGAATTCTTTTGATTTTTGTTCATATTTGGTAAAATAAAATGACATAAGGGACATCAGTATTGCTTGTATGTAAAATTGACATATGTAAGTGACAGGTATGGTTGGATTTATATAGCCTCCCAGTACCAGGATCTGGTGGCAAGACTTGCTCTCAGATTTTTGAAGAAGCTGGTTGTGATACACCTGCAAGTCCTAGTTGTGGTGCTTGTCTGGGAGGCCCTAAAGACACTTATGCACGCATGAATGAACCTAAGGTAAGATTCCTGAAATTTTCTGCTCAGTTGTTTCTTCTTTGGTTTTTTTCCCTTTCTCTGGACCTTGTTCTCAAGTTCAGATAGATGCTCCTGTCAGAAGTTATATACCAAAAGGTTTCATCTGTGTCCCCTTCTAGCCGTGATTAGATCGAAGATCAATTTCAGGCTCAGTCAGGATAAGATTATTTGTTAAAGCATTGTTCATGTCCAGTTTCCTCTTTCTTTGGCTGAAATTGGTAATTCATGTTATCAATTTTATTGCTGTGATGATCAGTTTCATCTTTCTGAGGCTGAAATAAGTACCTCATTCGTCAATTTAAGTCCGTTATTTTGCTCAAAGTAATGTGTCATAATTGCCAAAGAAATAAAAATTGAACCAGACTAGCTGCTGGGACTGGGTTAAGCGTTTACTGGCCTTTGGGTCAATCTGACTAGTTCATCCAGACTGTAGCGTAAAATAACCAGCCTGATAATCATTCACCCAGCAGTTTGTTCCAAACAGTGGAAACCGAGCAGTTGACTCCGATGAGAAGTTGGAAGGAGGCCCTCCTATTTCATGTTCAGAGTTTCAGTTTTATTGGATTTCTTTTCTAGTTTTCTTCTAGAACTAGAATTATAATTTTCATCTGTAAATTCTGTTTGGAAGTTCAACTACTGTTTCATTGTTTCTTCTTTTTTTTTTTTCTTTGGTTTTTCTGTCAACTCCTCTTTAAGTTTCATAAGAACTCCATTCATCAAGAAGAAAGGGATTACGTTTCAATTTACAGTGGCTTAACTTGTCTCTGCTGCTGTTAAATGGAGTAGCTAGAAAAGAAAAACAATTGTCAACATGTTCTGGAGCTTGGTATTTCATTTTCCAACATTTCTCTTTTGAAGTTTGAAGTTTTTTTTGTTGACCTTTTTTGGTTTCTGCTTCCTATTATTTTTGCTTTCAGAGGTTGGATATACTTTGTACTAGCTTTCTAGTTTTGCTTAGTTATAATCCTATAGAAGTTCTGATCCTAGAGCTTTCTATTTCTAGGCGTTAATAGGTTATTGAACCAGAAATAAAATCAAAAGTTGATTTATTTTATGAAAATTTGAAGATAACATTTTGTTTAGCTAGAAATGAGAATTTTGAAAAGAGAAGACACACTCTCTCTGTGTTGTCCTCACATGCAATTGCAGTACTGTTGGGATTAAAAATACAAACTGTTGGTTACTATTTGCTCAGATTTAGCTTAACTTGGGATTGGACTAGTTGTACGGTTATATCAGATTTTGTGGTGTAGAGCATATTTTAGCTTTTGCTTTTGGCTACTTGTTGATGCTTTTTGCGGGGAGATTATGGAGGAATGATCTCATACCTGAGTTATTGTGGTTTCTTTATGTATCTCTCAAAATCAAATTGATATATTTGATCATTACATGAACATCTTGGTTGTTACTCCATCCCACGTCATATCATACTCTTAATACACTTGTAGGATGACCTATATATGTGGTGCATTCGCAATCTTGTTCCTTGTACAACTAATGTACTGGAAGCTAACTTTTCGCCTTGTGTTAGATTTGATTCGAGTATACCGGTACGCTAGGATGTTGTAGTACAACTAGAAAGACTAGCTATTCGCCTTTCAGACATTATCGTAACCATTCTTGGGGTCTCTTTGTTGCAGGTCTGCGTCTCAACAACAAATAGAAACTTCCCTGGCAGGATGGGACATAAGGAAGGCCAGATATATTTGGCCTCCCCGTACACCGCAGCGGCCTCGGCTTTGACTGGTTTTGTCAGTGATCCAAGAGAGTTCCTGCAGTAGGGTGTTGGTAGTAATATCATCCGGTATACAATGCTGTAACCACAGAAGCCAATCTGGTCATTTTGTTACTAGTAGTCATGTTCTTAGTCTTCATAGGCTACTTTGTTTGAACTGCTATGGATGATGTGAGTTATGATGTTGCTGAGTGCTTAAGGAGTCGGAATAAGTAACCTTGATGTAATGCATGCATGTACAAGGAGCTAAGACTTGAGTGAAGATCACTATGTAGTGTTGTATGGAAATGCTGCCCATGTGGCACCTTTATAAGATAATATGCTTTATTCAACGGGCAGCAGTTAAAGACTAAAGTCCATTGTAAACGTGCATAGTCCTTTGAGGGACTTTTTCATTTAGGCATGGAATTGTCCCGAACGATAATAACAATAATTCAGTAAAAATTTAAGTACGGACAAATTGGGTAATTCGAAGTTTTATTCCTAATTAATGGAGATATTTTTTAGATGATTTATATGAAAAAAAAGAATATATATAATAAAAAATAATTAATAATAAAATAAATATTTAATAAATAAAACTCACAACTTGATCATTAAACTGCTCAAGGGTCACACTGATACCTCGCCTCAGAGTATTTGGAAGGTCATCTGGCAATGGAAGGGCCCCCAACGCATTCGCTCCTTCCTCTGGTTTCTCGCAAAAAACCGATTACTCACGAATCAACATCGAGTGCGTCTACACCTTACTACCGACGATGCCTGTTATCACTGCCAGATGGTAGAATCCTCGTTGCACGTAGTGCGAGACTGTGTGCGCGCTCTCCAAGTGTGGCACACATTCCCTTCGCAAATCATTACCTCTGACTTTCTTACTCTACCGGTTCACGCGTGGCTCACTACGAATCTTCGTAGTCGACAGACAGTGCTCGGTCGGGCCTGGCCGCTCATCTTTGGCACTACCTGCTGGTTCCTTTGGAAATGGAGAAATTCTTCCATCTTTGATGATCACTTTATTTGGCCTTAC
>JAOTAY010000191.1:47881932-47893466 GCA_025629805.1 Erythroxylum baracoense
TTTAACGAAATACTAAGATATATAATATTTATACCCTTGTAATTTTTTTAAATCATGTCCTCATAAGTCATTTTACATATAAACAGCTAACACTAAACAGCTAATTTTACCAAACATCTCTAACAAACAGCTAATACAATCCGCTGGTCAAATCAGCTGATATAATCAGCTATCAGCTAACAGCTGATGTAATCAGCCGATTGCCAAACAAAACCTTAGTCTTCTTATTTGTGATAATATCTTATTTAATTTTTATTTTTATTATATTCCAATTTTATATTATAAAAACTAATTAATTTCATATATTAATATTTTTGTAATTTTAACTCATCGGTCATAAACTTATTATATTTTCTATATTATTTCTTTAACATTATGGAAAATTTTGTTTAGACTCGTACTAATGAAAATAAAATGATAAAATAAGTGATTAAAAAATGATAGCTTTTAATTGAAATTAATGGTAAGGAGTTTATTGAATGTTTTTAATCAATAAGAGGATTGAATTGGGACAATTAAAGTAAAAAACGAAAATAAGAAATTCATGTAAGTAAAAGTACTTACATTTGCCCTTATTCTCGATCACGCTTCTTGAATTAACAGTTATGATGGTAAGATTTGAAGTAACTGGTAAAATTATTCCTTTGTGATCATAAGGTTACAGATTTAAGTTTTGGAAATAGCCTTTTTATAAAAATACAAAGTGAAGGTTGCTTATATTACGACCTTTCCCAGACTTTCACAAAGCGGGGAGTCTTGTGTATTAGGTATGTTGACCTTATATTTTCCTCTCCGTAAAAATCACGTATAATTTATTCAATAATTATACATATACTACAAACTTATAAGCTTGTAATGTTTACAAAATCCAAAAGGACATGTACATATACTTTTAAGAAAGATCAAAACATGACCATAATAAGGCCGGACTGAATTAGGTCTACTTCTTCAACGATCACAATATCATTGCAAAGAGATAAACTTAGTGTTAACTACTATTTATACATTTCGAAGTAGCTTAACAAGATTCATTAGGTCAATATTAAAATTCAAAGGACCTAAACCTTAGTAAGATATATTAACAACATTGGTTATAACATTCAAGACTAATCAATATTCTAATGATTTTCCTCCTACCCTAAATCATCTATTAAGAATCAAATTATTGGTTTAAAAAAGAGTGAATTGCACACATAAATATGAACTAACTGAAAGAATGGAAAATCTCATTCTAATAATTTTTTTATATATAATGTGATATATTAAATACAGGTTAATTAAAAAAACTATTGATCTTACTTTTTAATTGTTATTTATATAAAAAATTTGAGACATTATTGTTAATTTTAAACCTAATGATCATGTTATTTATCAGTATTATTATACAAATAATATCCCCCAACTTATTTTACGCAAAAGCCAAAATTATGAACAAGGTAATGTAGAATTATAAATTATTGAGGAGTAAAAGAAAGTTTACTCAAGAGAAAGGACCAACAAATAGAATAAAAACAAGTTAATTAAAACAATCAAAGGGGACCAAAAGATAATTATCGGTGTAAATAACACCAATCCCATGGGTGTGAAAAATTATTCCTCGTACCCCCGAATATGTCTTTGTTACAATTTATGATCACCCACATATCCACATTTAAATAAAATCCTTTTTGCATTAGAAAAAACTCAAAATACTTGATGAGGGGCTACGGCTGACTCGTCGACCTTTGCCTTTCTGATCATTGGAAGCACCGCAAACGATGGAGCACTCTATCCCGCAAATGCTACCGAAGCAAGAAAACAAACCGTTTCCGTCGGTGCTGTGTCTGTGGTTCCTATCACGAGAGCATTTACCACCACTATGGCCACTAGGTTTACCACTACTTGTGGTAAAATCCGACAATACACTTCCACGATCATATACCGGAGGTGCCTCCGCTCGCCACCTTTCTAGTTTAGACCGGAGACTTTCCGCACCGTCCATGTTCCATTCCCACATCACCTCACTCTCTGAATCCTCAGCGTATGGTCTTCTCTTCGCCACGGCCGCTGCCACTTCTGAAGCCGATGGACCCAATTCTGAATCGGTTATAACAAGTGGACCGACCGGATAGTTCATCCTTTTCAAGGTCCCGTTTGGTACGTTGAATTTTTTATTGTTTGCTGTGCTATCGGATGAGGAATCCACAAACTTGGGATTGGGATTGAACTTGGCTTTGGAGATTTCGCTAATGTCAAAGCCATTAAAGGGTGACTTGTTTATGTCTTTCTTTACAACATCTGAGCTGTTTACTGTGGAACTAGCTTTCGATCTTCCCCTTCTATTCTTCTTCCTCTCCACTGTTGAGTCATCGATCACCGAACTTGCCTTCCCTTTATGTATTTTCTTTTTCTCCTCTATTGAGTCATCGATCACCGAACCTGCCTTCCCTTTATGTATCTTTTTCCTTGATGTCACCACAGATGACCCCACCATAGAACTAGACTCGCTCTTGGTGCGCCTTAACTCAGGCTTGGGAGGCCATGAAAACGGGAAAGAGTTACTATTATCGCTACCTTCATTATGATCTTTATGCTGATGCGTACGTGAATCCTTCTCACCCATCAAATAGCTATACCCAACGGCAGATGCAGTTATATGCGAGAATAATGGCAGGCTTCGCCTGGTGCTATCAAGAAGTGCCACCCCAATATTGAGAATCCCCTGAGGACGTCCTGAACGGCGACGAACTTGTAGAGCAACAAAACGCATGCCAAGTTGAACTTGGCGGTGGTGATCATGGTTGTTGGTAGGAGGCGGTATAAGATTCCCAACGATCACACGAACGGTACCAAGGTGTACGTCACGAAACCAATGAACGGCATAGATCTCAATCATCACAGCAGAAGTGTCACCGTACAGGAATTGATCGTCAACACGGAATACGAACTTGTCATTCCACGTGGGGTTACAATGGCCGTCCGTGTCGACCCTGGTCGAAAGCCTTCGATCTGGGTGAACCCACGCCACCGCGTAGGTTCGCATCTTCCGCGAAACCTGGGCAAGATCTTGAGCAGAAATCACATTTAGTTCCAAAAGTTGAAACGGCGATACCGGGACGTTGGACATTTTCAACAGTAACTATAAAAAAACACAAAAAAAAGCAAAGAAAAAGAAAATGCAACTTCTCTTTCTCGATGTGGTTATATGAATTGGTGGGTGATAAATTAGAAGCAGGAGGTAGGGATGGTGGGGTCTAAAAGGGAACCCCACTCGTCGTCCAAGGAGAGGACGACGAGGGAAGAGAAAGACATTCAACAGAAAAAGACAGGAGGGAAGGAACAAGGAAACAGTAACGACTCGATCTTTCGATGTTTCTATTCTTTTCTTAGTTTAATTTCTTCCTGCTAATGAAGAAACTCGCGAAACAAAAGGAGGATGGGTAGTTAATATTGTTAGTTTTGACAACGAGAGATAAGTTGGAAAGAAGAAAGCCCTCAAAGCATGCTACGCTCTTAAGAAAGGTGGCGATACGGTTGTTAGTTATTAGGTGGCTTAACTTAAACTTTTGGAGACGTCATTAGGATTTGGAATTCACTTCATTTAATATACATTAATTACGATAATAATTATTATTCTTACATCTTATTTCTATCCATCTCTTATGCTTTAGGTTTTATATTAACGTTTACATATTAAATATGAAATTAAAATAATATTGATTTAATTTCAGCTTAAACCTCATTTCATTTAAATTTGAGTTGTGATTTTTTAATTATTCTTAGATCTTACTTTTTTAAATTATAAAATTAATTAAAAATTGAATTAGTCTCGTTGAAAACAAAATTTCACTTTATTAATAAATTTTATCATATAAAATTATCATTAAAATTGATTAAACTAAGAATAAGAAGTTGATACAAAATAATTAAATTGATTATAAAATAAAAGAAAAATTTTGGTAATAAAAGTTATTAATAAATATATTTATTAAATAAGAAAAATAAATATATTTATTAAATAAGAAAAATAAATCACATCAAATCACATCATTAAAGATAAAAAAATGTCAGAGCAATCGTCTTCCAGAGCAACTCAACGAATTACAATAGAGATACAAGTCGCAATCCATAAAATATGTCTTTATAAGTAAATTAATAAGGGAATTTAGTTGCAGATTATAATAATTTTGGCAACTTAGAATTGTTCAAGCGCTTTAGAACTTAGTTTTTTAGGTGTTAAGGACATTCTAGACGCAAATATATTGAGATTGTTGTACCTAAACTCTATGTTTATTATTTCATGTAGTTTAATAGACAAAAAGAAAATTCCTTCTCATGTCTCAAATACTAATGGTTTTAATATTATATCAAATATCGGGCATGATTTAATATATAATAAGTGCCAAGACCTCTAAGAAGATAAGATGAAATCAAACAAGCTCAAAGAGTGCAGTTTCCTAATGATCTTGAGATAATCAATTGAAGTGAATTTGTACATGTTGCCAGAAAAAGCATTGAATGAGTACGAAGCTGTTTTTTTTTTAGTGCTGAGGATAAAAAATAACGAAACAAAACTAACGCCTTAAAAAGGCTATTGATTGTTCATCATTTTGAAAGAGCAATTTTATTCCAGGAAATGGAGAATCCCAAATGGCCAAAGTTTGAGAGCTGGATGATCCCTTTTTAGCTAGGAATCTACTCACTGATTACCCTCACGCAAAATGTGTGAGAGCAAGCAATACCAATCCCGGGCAAGCAGGTCCTGAATGTTTAGGGCCAAGTTGAAATAAGGGTGAGTGCATGAGTAAAAACTGTTAATGAGTCTTACTGCTTCCTGAGAGTCGGATTCCATCAAAACTTTCCTGTGCCCACAATCCCAGACTAGGATTAGACCATGATAAATAGCTTGCAATTCTGCATTCAAATTGGTAGCATGTCCAATAAATCTTATAAACCCCAACAGCTAGTGCCCATGAGCATTGCTCATAAGATCACAAAAACTAGCATCCTCAGGATTCCCAAGTGAGCTGTCATCCATGTTAATCTTAACAAAATCATCTGGGGGAGCATGCCATGAAATCCATTTGACCACATACTGATCATGACGATGAGAAGAAGGGTAGCTGCAAGCTTGCAATCATGTAGGAGGTTCATACACCATTTACGTTGAACAATAGTGGGCATAATAGTACGCTAGATCACTTCTTGATTTCTAGCACACCAAATGACCCATAGACCAACCACAAAGCTAGGCACACGTTCCTGAGATAGTCTGAGATCTAACATATACATACTAATCCAATCATCAAGACTGGTGGCAAAAAATGACATGGGAAGGTCAACGAGATACTCAGTCCAAGCTTGAGAAGCCCATATGCAGTCCCGAAGGGCATTAATAATGGATTCCTGTCTCCTCCCACACTGAACGCATGATGGTGATTCACTCAGGCCACGATTAAAACATAGAAGGTTTGTGGGAAGACGTTGCCACCAGACTTGCCACAAGAAAAATCGAAACTTTTAGGGCACATCAAGCTTCCAAATATGCATCCATTGCTTGGTGGGATTGCTAGGAAAAGGTAGTTTAGGGATGAAGTCATAACCAGATTTCATGGTATACAAACCAGTGGAGTTTGCTCCCTAAATTATCGTGTCAGGTGTATCAAAAGACTGGGAGATAGGAACAACCATGATCATCTTCTTAACATCATACGACAGAACAGACCGAAGTGTGCCAAAATCCCATTCTCGATTACAAGAGGTACCTCTTTAACTCACTTATCGTACCAAAAGGACCGGATCCTATACACTAACAGAAACCATCTTTTAAGTAGGGAAGAGCTCGTTGAATAGCTTTCCAACAGGGGAAAGAATTAATCAGCGTAAAGGGCTCTAGGAAGGAAGTGCAACGATTGCATTTCCCAAGTAAAGCATGCACAAAGGGCTGAGATTCCTTAGTGGTAAGACTCCAAATAATCTTCCCAAGCATTGTAATATTATTATCTTGAGCCATGCAAATACCAAGACTACTTTTATTTTTCAGGCTACAAACAACTTCCCAATTTATGAGGTGTAAGCCGTTGCTATGCTCCCATGATTGCCATGGAAAATCCCTGTAAGCTTTGTCTATACTAGAGCAAACTCTATTTGGTATCCAACAAGTTTGCAAGGAATAAAGGGGAATGGTGGAAATAGTAGATTGCACAAGCGTTAGACAACTCACTTTATTCAAAAATTTAGATTTCCATCCTTGTAAGAGACTTTGAATTTTGTCCAAAACCCATTTGAAATCATGCTTATTATTATTGCTATGCAGAGGCACACCCAAATAGGAGCCTAAGTCTGACGTGAAGTGGAGATGAAGGCGGTGTCGTAAGGCTTCCTTGTGAGCATGAGAGACAGTAGGAGAGATAAAAGATTTGGACTTCTGTTGGTTAATAGCCATACTTGAGCATGTACAAAATTGTCTCACAGTGTCCAAGGCTACTCCACAATCTTGAACAGAAGCTTGAGAAAAAATAAGTACATCATCAACAAATAAAAGGTGAGAAACCACCGGGCTATTACTAGAGATCTTGACAAGCTTCCAATGGTTACAAGCCACCCTAAGAGAAATAAAAAGGGATAATTTCTCCATACATATTACGAACAAATATGGAGAAACAGGATCCTCTTGTCGAAGACCGCGAGTGGGGGCAAATACTGGAAGACGAGAATCATTCCATAAAATAGAGAGTCGTGAATTAGTATAACATGACATAATAAGAGAAATAATCAGCGGAGGAAACCCAAATTCCTTTAACGCTTGCTTCAAGAAATACCAATTAACCCTATCGTAGGCTTTAGCCAGGTCAACTTTTTGAGCAAGACAACCCAATTTTTGCTTAGTTCGGTGGACAGTATGGATAACTTCCTTGGCAAGAATAATATGATCGATCTACAAATGTCCTACTTGGAATGAAGCACCTTGCAGGGGATTGATAATAGAATCCAAAATGGGTCAGATTCTCTGGACAAGAACCTTTGTGAAAATCTTGTAACTAACGTTAGAAAGGCTAATTAGAAGAAATTGGCTCATAGTAATAGAATTGTCCTCTTTTGGGATAAGAGAAATTAAAGTATCTTTGATTTTTACTGGGTAAGAACTAGTCAAGAAAGCCTGACTCACCATATGGAAGACGACATCCCCCACAATAGATTGGTTCATAGTAGTAGGATTGTCCTCTTTTGGGATAAGAGAAATTAAAGTATCTGTGATTTTTACCAGGCAAGAACTAGTCAAAAAATCCTGATTCACCATGTGGAAGACGACATCCCCCACAATAGACCAGTATTTCTTATAAAAAATTAGTTGGAAGCCATCTGGACCTGGTGCCTTATAGGATTGCATAGAATGGATAGCTGCAAGAACCTCTTCTTTAGAGATAGGATGTAAGAGAGCCTGTATGTCGTCTTGTGAAAGCATAGGGTGATTCGGAATCTAAGGGAAAGGCATAGAAATATCATTAGTGATACAAAATAAATTTAGAAAGAAGTTGAGTACCTCTGACTGGATAGCTTGCTCATCAACACTCCAACTGTTGTCTGATAAGCGAAGCCTCTCAATTCTATTCTGTTTGCGATGGCAAACAGTCATAGCATGGTAGAACCTAGTATTCTTGTCACCATGTTGCAGTTACTGGACTCGAGGCTTTTGAAACCAAAAAACCTCTTCCTGTCGCAGGACATTGTTATATTCAACAATTAGATTCTGCTCTAAATTGCTAAGAAAATTGGAACGCCTGTAGGATAGGTAACATTGAACTCCCTCAGCCTAGCAAGGATCCTTCTCTTCTGCTTAAAGACGTTGCTAAACACTTCTTTATTGGAATGTAAGGCAACTTCCTGCACGTTGGAAAGAGCATCAACCAAGATAAGTGGTCAATGCTCCAGGCTTTCTCAATCATAGAATAAAAGTCATCATGTAAAGTCCAGGCATCTTGAAATCGGAAAGGCTGTGAAGAAATGGGGGAACATATCCATGTAGTCTCAAAAGGATAGGATTATGATCCAAAAAAGTATGGGTTAGGTGATGAATAGAAGCTTCTGGGAATTAGAGACGCCATGAAGCATTACATAAAGCCCGATCCAGTTGAACCAAAGTAGAGAAGACTTCTCTATGCTTCTGACAGTACGTGAAATGACTACCTTTAAAACCTAAGTCCATTAAGCCACACTAGTCTCAATTTTACCGAAACGTGGCTGCTTTCCTTATAGAGTAAACGCCGCCTCTCTTTTTTATTGGGACAACCATAGTCATTGAAGTCCCCAATGAGAAGCCACGATCTATCAAAAAGTGAATATAGCCTTTTCATCTCGTGCTGAAAAGTCACTCTACCAGAAGCCTAAGGGCTAGCATAAATGACAGTTAAGAACCAAGCATTCTGCTAGGCATTAGAGACAATAAAGTGTAAAAATTGGCGATGCGACATAATAATATGAACTTTTAATGAGGCCCCTTTCTATAAGCATCGAATTCTCTCGGAAAAACCATTTGCATCAACACGTACAACGTGATCAAATTTCAAGGCTTGAGAGATTTTGTTTGCTTTTCTCCTGAAACATGTGGTTCAACAATAATAAAGATATCTGGCTTATATAGTCGAATAAGTTCCTTGGTGTAGCGCGCAAAACTAACCTTTGCTGCGCCATGACAATTCCATGCAATAATATTCATATTTTTAACCATAAGAATAAATGTAGTGTATAGGTGGCCAAACCAAGTCAAGCAAGGGTGCTTGGGACAACATCCATATCTTCCACATCACTCGAAGGGCTTATGACAACATCAGCACAGACGATCAAGTGTCCAGCACCTATTGATAACAATATTAGGTTCTGTTGCAGGTTTCTTTGTCCCGGGTCAGGGGGCTCATCACTTCTAAATACTTGGAGGCATTGTTGATTAGTGTCCTAATGAAGAATGGTTGAGACTGAGAGGCGTAGGATTATTTTGAAATCCTTGACGAAATTGAGAAGCCACATACTGTACCAAGTTGGCAGCGCTAAAATGTTGTAAGATAGAGACCTGGTGATTTTTCTTCAATAGAGTAGTAATCTGTTGGGCTTCGCAGGAAGGTCTAGATGCCTGCTCATGCCCATTTGCCTTATTAGCTGGGCTGTCAGAAGGATTAGAAGGCACCTTACTTGAGTCCGATGGGCTGATTGAAGAATTCTTGGCATCGAAGCATTGTCCACTTTCTTACTAGGGCATCCATTCCATTTAGCCCCGTTGGTCGTTTCAATTTCAAAAGTGAAAACAACGTTAGTATCCTTGTTATATCTGACTTCAGCAAAATTTTCCAATTTAGCGTGATATTCTTCATTGAGTAAAGGACCATAACGGTTCGAAGTAGGACACAAAATTGTAGATATATGCTCCGTTCGTTTAGCTTGAGTAGGTCCCCTAGATTTTTTTTCCACAATCATCCAAGCTCTAAAACCGGACCTGTGGGCGAAATTGTCGCCACCTTGTTTGGTCCCCAAATCTGAGAGATTTACCCTAGCTTCTGCATCCACCACCATGAGTTCCTCCAGCTGTAACTTATCTTGTGCCGCCCCCGGTGCTGCTAGAGTAATCAGATATATACTATCTCGATGGCCATATGTCCCACATTTAAAACAAATGGTGTGTAAGCCCTCGTATTCCACATTGTACACGCAATCGTCAATTTCAATATGTCCAACCAGTGGTTTGTCCACTTCCATCTCCACACAAATCCTTGCAAAACGACCTCGATTAGCTAGGATAGTATTTCTATTTACCTTGATAGGACGACCAACCCCTAATGCTAAGGCTAGTAATAAATCCTCATCGTAATATTGGATAGAGACATCAGGAAATCTCATCCAACCCATCATAGAATCCACTATAGCATGAGCTACATTGAAACCGGGCATCCATGGTCACACAATAAGATAATGATAAAAAATAAGTCATGGGCCTCCTCTTATGATAGTGTCAAAATCTGATCTAAAATTAAACTTAACTAGGAAATAATCATGGCCAAGGTCGAGGAGATCAAAACTACCAGCTGGGGACCAATGTTGTTCAATTTTCATATAGAAAGTTTTAAAAGGGATAAAACGACCCAAAAGCTTTACCACAAACGATTGATGTCATGGGAACTCGAGCTTCGCCATATAATTGGGATCCACCTGAAACGTAGGTATAAGTTGATTACTATTCTTATAATCCTTTTTAATTATCCCCCCTGCAAGGAGATCTATTGGGACCCTCTCTTGTGCTTCATACGCCTGTTCCTTGGCCTTTTCTCTACTAATAACTTTATCCTTCCAAGATACAATATTAGGGCTTCCTACCCCATTACGTGCAGGGTGCGTAGGGGGATATTGGTCATGGGCCTTGTCAGGAGGTTTAGTCTTCTTTATAGGTCGAGGATCATTCATGGAGACATGCTCATAAGGGGGCGCCATCATCAGGAGCTCTCTTGAGGAAAAACTCTGACAATGTGGTGAAGCCGATGCTACCACATCCACCAGGATGTAAGTTCTTTCCTGGTAAATAAAATAAAATAAAAAACTAGAAATGCTTTATATGTTGTAAAAATATATTAACTTACATGGTAACTTTAGAAAATAAAAAATAATTATTTAATAACAGTGTTGAAAATTTGAAAACATATAAAACAATTTTTAAAGAATGAAAATAACTGATAAACAGGAAACTATTTTTAATTATATGAAAATTTTGTTGCATATTATAATATAAATTGAAAAATATTTTAAATTTTGATTCGTAACTTTATTAATGTCAATGTTTTCCATAATAAATAATTTCCAAATATCACAAAAGTGTTTTTTTTCTTAAAAAAAAGAATAGCAGAAATTGGATATCATGCGTTTCCATTTCTGTACCATTTGCAACTGTATAAAATTGAGTTAGATTCAAAACGATCTTGTGCATTTGTGCATTAGTTGGATGTATTTCGACTGAAAACTGCAATTGATGAAGATAAAGCCAACGGCGAGTTATGTCTATAAAAAGTGGACTGTACTGTATAAAAAGGTTTACATTATCCAAGTAAATCTTGTAATCTAAACGTTGAAGCCAACTGAATTATCAAGATAAAAGTGTCAGTTATTTACATGTGCAATTACCGACATTATTGTCGGAAAAAGCTAACATATAGATAATGTTACCAGATTTTTAATGTTTTCACTTCCAGTTATTCATTCTTCTATAAATATACGCTTAGTTTCAGTCTTCAATTTTCTCAGGTCTTATTTTGTTTCAGAAAAGAAAGCTCTACCTGTTACTTTTGTCACAGAGTCGTGTTTACGAGAAAAAACTCTGACAACATGGAGAAGCCAATGCTGCCATATCCACCAGGATATAGGTTCCTTCCAGGCGATGACCATTTACTGAGTCATTATCTTTTCAAGAAGATCGTTTATGGACTCGAGGAGAATAGTTTGGTGATGGACTGTGATTTATACGGTAAAGAAGAGCCATGGGAGATATGGAAAAAATATAGTGGGGATAATGCTGATAA
>JAOTAY010000191.1:47911727-47925103 GCA_025629805.1 Erythroxylum baracoense
GACATAGTTGTTAGTGTTTGTTGTTTTGATTTCCTGCATCATAGCACGTATAATACGTGGGTTGTTATTCAGTTTTTCTCTCTTGTAAGACTATATATGCCATCACGTTATTCAGTTCAATAAGATGAATATTTTTACAAACACTTTGGTCTGCAACAATAATAATATTGCATGTTTTTGTCATTATTTTTTAATCGTAGTATAAGAGAAATTTTTTTTCAAGAAATTGAAAACTATAAAAGTTCATTTGGAAATTTTAAAGATTAAGGAATTTTTTAAAAGTTTCGTAAATTAAATGAGAGTTTTATTTTTTTAGCAATTTATTTGAAATAAAATTATTATTTATTTATTATAATTATAATTAATTCTGCATATCAATTACATCAAAAGATGTAATATCTCACGTTTAATCATAACTTTACAATCAATACCAATTTGATTTAAAAAATTCTTTCTCTTTATAAATCGATCTTTGTCTGTGACTCGTTAAGTTCTTAAATATATTAGTAATAGATATAAATTATAACCTTAAATTATATTTAAAATTAGATAACTTAAAATTTTTATTCATCTTTAATTTAATAATTAAACAATTATATTTATATATCAAAGTTAGCATATAAGAGCCAAAATTAAGAGTTTTATACCGTATCTATCGAATCCAACTGGTATGTGTTCTACTGTCAAAAATGGTACTAAATAGAGTGGTATTGCACCGGAGATCGGTACTGACTGATGTACAAAATTCCGGCTGAATACCAGTCAAATTTGGAGATTTTTAAATATTGGAGTAAAAAAAAAAACTAACGCATGCACTCTCGAACTCTCATCCTCTCCCCCAACATTTTTTGCCATTTTCTACTCACTGCAACACTATGTTTGTGCCTCGCTCTCTAGCTCTGCTCGTGTGCTCACAGGTCTTGATTTCCAGATGAACTCCAGCTATAATATCATTTGGATGTCCAACTTTTTCTGGTAAAGACCGAAAGCTAGATCGTAGCTACTGTACCAGTTGCCATGGCCTTTGCTTACGAGTTGGTGCACCATATCAAAAGAATCGCATTTGAGAATGAAAAGGGAGGGCACGACTTGCAGGAAAATAAAACAATTAAAGTTACTTGTCTTCTGAAATGGGTTAGATGGGTTGAGGTTGAAACTAGAGCCAAAAAGAATCGTTCAATTTTTTTTTTAATTCAAATATCGGTTACTAGTTTTAAATTTTAGTTATTAAATTAAATTTTTAAAATTTATGCAATAAATTAATTTTTAAAAATATTTTTTTGAATTTATCATCTCTTTTTATTATTAATAAAATTATATTTATATTCATATAGTAAATAATAGTTACATTTTTCACAAAAAATATTTTAAAATATGTTAAAATGAAATTAAGAGGTAGTAATTTTTTATTTTATTCCTTTTTAAAGACGTTAATATAATATAACTATATTTTATTATTTATAATAATTAAATATTCTGATAGAAACTATATTCCATTTATTATTCGATAAAATTATAACATTTTAAGTAATTTATATTATCCTTAATTTTATATTTGTATGATAATTAAATCATCTTTTTTATATTAATTGTGGTTATTGTTTATATATGAAATATGTGAACAGTCGTATTAATAGAAATAAATAGATTGTAGTTATTTCAAATTTCTATTGTTATAATTCTTTTAGACAAAGGTGATGTAAAATTATAAATAATGTAGTACAATATATTGAGGGATTACTTTTTCAATTTTAAAAAAATTCAAGAATTATTTTGTAATTTTAAAAATTACACGAAACTAAATTCGGTACATGTTATGAGACGGTATTCATAATATTAATATTAATGTATAATGATCACTCAAATATTTAGAAGTGTCAAAGTCACTCTGAGTGACATTTTTCGTGCATAATTTTTTTTGTTTAATTCAATTTTTTTATCATACAATTTTTTGATTAGACACTGAATATGAAATTAATGTTTACACCATTTTAGTCTAATTATATTAATTCTCCATCATTAGTAATTGAGTCTATTAATAATATTTGTAAATTATTTTATAAAATATCATTCACTTTGGTTAAGGAATAATGAAATATTCTTCCTAGCGTGATGAATTTTGTACTTCATAGATAAGATACTTTAGAAATCTTAACTAGAAGGACCACATATGTGATCATTACAATGTGAACCTATAAACATATAAATAAAATTTTCGTATAAGTTAATTTATTCTTTAACAAGCATCCATATATTTATACAAATATCTCCACACTTTAATATATGAAATTGAATTCTTCATTTTATAAGTACAAAATATTTTTTATGCTATAATAATTTTTAAACTTAATAGAATAATAATTAGAATAATATAGTGATAACATATAAATATAATACAAATCTCATAATAATTTTATTTATAATATAATTTTATCTCACAGACTTTATCATATACATGTAAATATATATAAGATACAGAATACTTTTGAATAATTACATCACTAAATTATAACTTACCAACTAATTGTAGGGTATACATTTACATATTTTATAGGTATTATATATAATTGATAAACACAGTATAATTCAATATAAAATGATTAGTGTATTCTTTAATAAAAAAGATAAATGGAATTAACAAGGTGAAAAAAATTATTAGAAAAAATTATACACAAAGAAAGAGAAATTACATTTATTAGGAGGCGTGAATTAAATAAGTAAACATAATATAAATAAAGAATACTAACCAAAATTTACCAATATACAACAGGATGAAAAATTAGAGATAAATATTTTTCAAGTGTACTTTAAATAAATTTGAGATGCACGAAATAATTCGTAAATATATATTATTTCTATATTTAATATTATTTAATATTTGTTCGTCTTTCTTTAAATCACTAAAATATAAAATAATATTTCGACCATAACTCGAATTATTACTTTTAAATTAAACTAACAATTTTCTTTAAATCACTAAAAATAATAATACTAAATCCTTAAAAACACGAATTAATGCCTTAAAACTAAACTAATTAATGCATGAGGAGGAAGAGAGTAGATGTTATGTTCACTAACATTCTTGGTAAGCTTCATTTCTCCTCCAAAGTTTTGTATTGTAAATGACACAAATAACCAAGGTTATTAATGGAATAAAATAAAATGTAATATTATTCCATCGTTTGAAAGGAAATTTTATAATAAAATTAAATAAAAGGGGAAAGTTTTACATTACATCACGTTTTATCTCAAGTGATAAAAATAAGTTACCTCCACTTTGAATAGTTTAAAATGAAATATAAAATGATAAATAACATTTAGTTATATTATATTATGAACTCTTCTTCTAAACAACATTTTACTATATTATATTATAAACATTTTTATCCCTCTTAATCAACAAATTTTTAATATTACATCTATTTACGTTGTATTACGTTCCATAATGCACCCAGAACTTGATGATGCAAAGAACACTGAGTGATCATATGCACTTCTTCGCAAGCCAAACTCAATCATTATAGTACTAAACCTTCCAAACCAGGCACGAGGTGATTCCTTCAAACCATACAAAGACTTCCGTAATTTGCACACTTTTCCTAACTCCCCCTGAGCAACAAATCCAGGTGGTTGCTCCATGTAAACCTCTTCAGATATTTATAAACCATTTCGTTAACTTAAAAAAACATACCACTAATCAAATATAGCCTCAGAAAGTATGGCCAATATGTTGATGATGATGTATCGGCAAAAGCAGAGCTGGTTTAAGATCCGAGTTTTGAAGCTTGGAGAATGCATGCACTAAAACCCTCCTTTCCCTCTTGCTGTATCTTGCGAAAGTTCAAAGCTTTCTTTTCACTGTCTTCGTCTCGTGGGTTCATCTACATTTCATGTGACGATCATAAAGGCCGCCACACGTGGATCCTGTCTTCCGGAACTTTTCCTCCCACCCTATGGAACGGGAAACACATATATCTTACACGTGATATCTTCCAGCCAATGCCCTGTTTCATATTAGATTATTACTGTTCACACTACTTTCGGTCAAAGTCTATGCGGTCATCAGCAATCCTAAGCAATCCAAAAACCGATCTTTGAAGATAAAAGAAAATGCTCGCTAGAAGCAAATCACGCCCACTTGCAGGAACTCTGTTCTCACCATTCTCAGACAAACTCGCCGGAGAGTTTGACGCTCACCACAACATCCACTACACCAAACACCACCTTACTGTTCATGGTCTCCACCATCTCAAGTTGACACCTTTCTCCTGTTGCAGCTCATCTCCAGTCTCTGAACTCCATCAAGAGAATTCCAGTAGTTTTGGTCTACAAGGTTTTCGCAGAGCCCTTTCAGATAGTAACTTGGAAAGATTGGATATTTCACATTGTCGGAAGGAAGAGTTTCACACTTCAACTACACCCAGAAAGTTTGCATACAGACATCAGAGGACAGAAATGTTGCATACTGCACCTTCCTTTTCAGTGTTTAATACCACTGATGGGGACGAAGAAGAAGAAGAAGAACAACTTGAAGTTGACGTAGAACAAGGAAAAGAAGATTTGAAAAGAACTGTTACTATAGGAGATAACATTGAAGCTATAGGAAGTGGAGAGTTCAGTTTTGGGAAGAAAGGCATGGGGTTGATAGACGAAGAAGGAGAAGAGGAAACAGAAACAGATTTTAATGAGATTGGACATTTGAGTATCGAAGAAAGGAAGGAACCAGTTAGTCCTCCCATGTTTCTTGCCACCGGACTTGGGATTGAGGGTACTGATTTGGCTGGTCTTAATGGTGGCAGCGGCGGAGGTGGCCGAGTTGATTTGACTGTACCAAACTTTGACGATGATGGAGATATTGAAGAGTATTATAAAAGGATGGTTGACGAGTATCCATGCCACCCTTTGTTTCTGTCAAATTATGCTCAGCTCCTGCAGGTCAGATTAGTTCTTTCACTTTTTCTTGGATCCTATAATTGTTATACCAGATAAAAAGGACGATATATACAATACTTGCAGTCCAAAGGAGACCTTCATGGAGCTGAGGAATTCTATCATCGAGCTACACTTGCAGATCCTCAAGATGGTCTTAATCGATCGAAGTATGCTAGACTAGTTTGGGAGCTCCACCATGATCAAGACAGAGCATTGAGTAACTATGAACTTTCCATTCAAACAGCCCCTCAAGATAGGTGAGTGAAACTCTGGTCTCCGAACCATACTTGATGCTTCTTCAACAACTCCATTCCTGGACTGGATTGTATATGAAAATAGTTCTAACCTGTGTCATTCTTATGTCAATGAATCTGTGAGAACTAAAACTACTTCTTTCCCTAGCATTGGTGCAAGCTAATTCACTCATTTTCATTTTCAATTTTAGCAATGTTCTTGCAGCATATGCCAGTTTTCTTTGGGAATTAGACGTTGACAGGAAAAACAATACATCAGAACAAGAAATCGAGGTCTTACTTTCTCTTCCGAGACAAAGAAATTGTCAATGCTTTATCTTGACATAAGAGTTCTGATGTTTTCAGAATATGTTACACAATGGGCACGAGGAAATTCCGAATAAGCTTGATAACTCAGACACTGATGGAGGTTTTGGAGCACTCAAGGCACCACTTGGTCTGAGGATTGATGTTGGAGATCCCACCGCATCTGATGCTGATGAGCCTATCAACGTTGAGGAATACTATAATAGGATGATCAAGGAAAATCCTTGCAGCTCTTTGGTCCTAGCAAATTATGCCAAGTTTCTGTGTGAGGTAATCGAATCCTAATCATTTTAACGCTTAACAGGCCCTTTTCAGTGCAGTTTTTCGGAAACAAACATGGATAATTCAAGGAGTTGAATCCATTCTTTATGAACATAGGCTAGGAAAGCTAACTACATCTTAGTTGTGAGTGTTGTTTTGTTGTTGGCAGTCCAAGGGAGACATTGTGGGTGCTGAGGAATACTATTCACGTGCTGTACTTGCTGATCCTAAGGATGGTGAGATTATGTCACAGTATGCACAGTTCCTGTGGGAATTTCATGGTGATCGTCATGAAGCCTTACATTACCTTGAGCGAGCAGTTGAAGCTACTCCTGAAGACAGGTAAAATTTGCAGATTTTCCTTTCCTGCATATTGAAAAGCATTTGGTGACTTATTCCAGTTCTCCTATATCTTTGTTTCCAGCTATGTTCTTGCAGCTTATGCTTCCTTCCTTTGGGAAACAGAGGAGAATGAAGCCAATGGCGTAAATTTGGACCACCGTCAGCTGCACATTCACCATGAAGGTTCTGTAACTGCCGCCAATGCTTAGGCTCTCGAACTACTAAGAAGGTGGATCAAACTCTGATGCTTCACTGAAGCCTAGACAAGTTTCCTTTACTTCTCTGATTAGTCCTTAGTGACTTGCAACTCTGTAGTCATCTTCTACATCCTAAGTTTCCCAACTTAACTTCGGTATAACTTTCAAGATCCATGTTGTTTATTGTCGATAGATGTTCAGTAATTGGTAATAAATTGAAAAAATAACTGTTGTTTTGTTTCTGAGAGAAATGGGAAGCACTTGGGAACGCTTACTATGCATCTCAATGAGTCCTTCGAAGAGCCTAATCCAATGACTGAATACCTTCGATGCAGGGTTTGGACTTTGGAGGATAGCAGGTGATTTATGTACACCAAGAAAGCCTATAGGTTTGCATGAGCTGAAAACATATTAGTCCAACTTAATAAGCTTCTTCAATTGGTGGGACGCTAAACAATAGATGAAACAAATGAGCTTAAAATTGTATGCTCATTGCTTAGTAACACTGCACGTTATTGGAAAAAATGTGAGGTATTGACAAATCCCTCAAAACAAAGAATGGCCATATACCTAAATCCATATACCTGCCTTCAAACTAATCAAGCTAATTATACTTTGCCGTGCAATGGTTGAACATAAGTCCCGTTTTCTCCCTTTAACTAAACTGCCTAATATGATTGATCTCGTCCACTACTTGGTAATTTGTTACCGGTGAACGTTCTATTCCTTGATGGGGATTAGGCCTGTAATAACCATCTCCTCTTGGTCTATCGTAGTCACAGTCAAGTCCGTCGTAGCCTCCTCCCCTACCAAAATTTCGAGAACCAAAACGGCCCCTTGGAGCATCTGTTAGGAAGTTGCCCCTCCCTCTACCTCTTCCTCCTGCTTTCAGCACAAATTAGGTAAAACATTATGAAAAGCAAGTGATATCCTTTGAAGTAATCCAAAAGAGCAACATGTATATCCTCAATGGAAATCAAAGTATGCCTTATAAAATGCCACCGCAATGTACAACAGAAGTTTTCACCTTCGGTCAAATTTAAACAACGCATGCTTGCAGCACAAGAACTGGTCAGTGAAACAATATGAGAATAGTAAGATACACACTTATCAAACCCTAAAGTTAAAAGCAAGAGACAGTAATTAAAATCATAACCTACCACATTAAAACCAGATTAACTGATTTTCTTTAAGACAACTATTACTAATAAATGCCACGAATCACACAATAATTGCAGGCAGACAACTTACAATGACGCCAAGTTCCTAAAACTCATCTATTCATAAACTTGCCGGTAATAACAGGAATAAATGAGCTGACACAGACCTTTAAACACTGACAAAATATATACTTCCAATTCAGTCCAAACACCAAGCAGCATTAGCTGGTATCACAGTCACACCAGCCAAAAATAGTCTGTCAATCATCAATTATTACAGTCCAACTTACACACTACTAACTTAAACGTCATGCAACTTAAGATCTCAACCTGATGATTTTCGAGCATGAAAAAACAAATGTTAATTGACTGAGTCTAGCAAAACCATAGGGAAGTCAAACACATACTTCCTGCTCGAAAGGGAATATTGCTGTTTGGTCTTCGCTCTTCAACATACACTTGCTGGCCAGATACATTTGCACTACCCGCCTAAAGAACATACAGTGGATATGAAGCTAGTTTAAACAAGACAGAGAATCTGATGAATGCTACTTTGACGGAAATAGCTCATGAATGGAAAGGGAAATATGCCAATAAGTTCTGTACTTAAATAATATAACATCGTTCAAGTTCAGAAACTATACGGAAAACATAGCAATCAGAATGAAGAGGCTAAAAAGGACATAATTTTCTGAGGTTCAATACAGCTAGGTATTTTCACTCAACAGCTCATAGGTAACAGGAATATAGTTAAAAATTGTACCTCAAGTTCATTAACATAAATGATAAATAGAACTTAGTTCCGTGATGTCTAAGTAGGAATTGAACCATGACAGTAAATCCACTTAATTGTAATAAACTTTCTGATTTCCTTGAGTCTTAATAGTACCTCAAGTGAATGACAATAAACCAAAGTTTTGAACTCAGCTTAACTGGACCAAGTCTTTTTTCAACATAGGTGACCTACTGTGCATCCTTGTCATATAACTATGGACTTGTTTAGCCAAAAATTCATCTCTACTAACCTAAAAAATTAAAGGATATTCAGAATATGCTATTCTTAAGGTTTCAAATGCACATTTAGACCTTCACTGCATTATGAACACCAGCCATATCTTCAAATTCCACAAAGGCATAACAAACTCCAATATCCTGCACACACGTTACACTGTGTATTTCAGCAACATTAGAGGATGCAAAGGAAGGCAAAGATAACAGATATCAGAAATGAACCTTACGACCCCGAATGACGACACCATCAGGAGCAATTCTGCCAAAATTCTTGAATTCCTCCTCAATTTCAGCCTCAGATACTGTGGGCAGTAAGTTTCTCACGTACACAGACTTTATTTCATCTGAACGATTCATATTAAAGGTTAAAAAAGAACCATGAAAAATTCAGTAATAAAAAATCAAAATTGAAGCAAATTTCTAAATATATAGAGGAGCTCATTGTTAACCTTCATGTTCAACAGCTGAAAATTCCTCAAATGTATCTGCTACAGACCTTTCAAACGAATTTGATGTCACAGTTGCTTGCTGAGCAGCGGCCTCCGGTAGACGATTCCATTCTGAAGCATGTGGGGATGGTGCACTCATGTTGACAGATGGCTGGGGAGGAGCTGCACGAGCAGATTGCCGCCGCAACTTGATCAAGCAATTTTGAAAGGGATTCAAGAACCAACATTAGTCTCAAAACAACTCAATAAATCTCTTTATGGAAATAAATCAATGTAACTACCCTTCATGGTACATACAATAGAAGCATAAGTGTGTTTTGGAGGCTCTTCAGCCTGCTGTTCGATAGGATTATGCAGTTGGTCTGGATATGTAGTCACTGTGCTTTGAAGTGAATCATTTGACTCTTGAATAGAACGCTCCCCTAGAATGTTTTCAGTGCCTGGTACTTGTTGCAATGGTTGCTCTTGAAAACTGTATCTATCAACTTGGTTATTCTCTTTCACATCAGCTGAAGGGACAAACTCCCTGGTCTGAATTTCACCTCCCATCATATAGGCTGGAACTGAAAATAAGAAGATCCACCACTTCATGTTTTAAAGAACTAAGACGAAAATTTCCCCTATCTAGTATATGGATGACTCACGAGTTCATAACTTTTCATAAAGGTATTCGACGTCAATCTCAAATAACGTATATAATTGTCCAGCAGGCATAAGACTAACCTACAGGTGTCCAGCTACATCTCCTGATTAGAAATCAAAGTTCATAAAGACCTGTAACTACTCATTACAGATGAAAATCAACAAGATGAATTAAGCCGAATCTCAAAGGTTATCTCAAATGATAGAATCCACTACTACTGGTTCCGTACCTTTTCCAGCAATAGATAAACAATTTCATGATTTAATGATTCCGGTAACATAAAAGTACCTGGCTGCTGAATCAGGGGAGTACTATTAACTTGGGAATCAAGATTTCTCTGGGCTAGTAAGACTGCTGGAAGATGGACAGGTTCCTCATCCGTGAAGTGAAAGACATCATTTAGCACAAAAAATCCTTTCTCTTGAGGTGCAAGAAAAAACGTTTCCACAAATTTCCTCCTGCTGCTCAAATTTTTAACTTGAACAGAACCAGAAACCATCACAAGAACACCTCTATTCCAAGATTCCAAGGCATTTGCACTCTTAATTTCAATTCTGGTATAGTTGAGTGACATAATAAGCACATGGATTTGCTGCCAAAAAGAAAAACAGAAGCTAAGCAATCTCATTCACATAATTGTTACAGGTAATAAAATAAAAGGTGTCAGAACACAAATTTAAATAATATATGAGGTGGAGAATGAAGAAAGCATGTGAAAAGAGAAGAATGTTGAAACAGTAAGGTGTCATGCAAATGGACTGGCTAACCATTGTTACATATTTGTTTCAATAACAACCCAAACACTTGAAAAGCAAGTACAATGCGCGACTCACCAACCCCTTTATGCCATCAAAAGATATCCACATTACTAAACTGTAAAGACATGTTGCAGTAATTTGAACAGTAAACCAAGACAACTCTACAAGCTATACCTGTACCCAACAAATTCATTTTTACTGAGCATTAAACAAATATGCCTTCAAAATATTATTTAACAAATTGACAACCAAAACAATGCAAACCATAAATCATCAAGTTGGTTTGTGCACGTGTATCTGAACTCTGCATGATCTTGGAATATCTTCTCATAACTGACAACCAACTTCGATAATAATTTCACTCTGGAACATTTCTTGCAACGTACTCAGTAAAATTTATGAATATGGAACATAAGATTTTTGTGACATGATACTAATTCTAATACATAAACAGAAATGAGAAAATCATTGATGTTTCACAAGTATCCTGCGAAAGACCCACGCGTAGGATTTTCAGTCAAATATCTACTGTCTCTCTCTCCAATACTAAACATTGGTTTCTTGAACAAAACCTAACGCAAATGTTCCTCTGCAAATGTCTTTCAAAGATATAAACATAAATCACAATGGCCGAATTATAAAGGGCACATGTGTATCATCTAACATGAAAAAGAAAAGACCATTACGAGCAATGAAGCAGCAGAGTCTCGGTTAAGGCCATCGAGACGAAGCATAGTGCTGGCATCAGTGTAGAACTGGTGCACTAACTCGGGCCTTCGTTGCAGAACTTGGTAATACTTATCCACGAAATAAGTGCCCACCTAAAATACACAAAGCCAAAACATATCAAGATCAAATCTTCACACCCAAAGAAATACTCAAAAGAACAACAAGAACCGGATAAAAATCTTCAAGAAAGAACAACCAAACCTGAGCGGCAGTTAAGGGAACGGGAAAAGTGGTCGACATTCAAGTCTCCGCAAAAACCCTAATCTCTAAAACCCTTCGCCACAATCCCTCTTCAAGATCTGCAACCACACAAAAACCAACACCATATCAACCCTTCAGTCTTTGTATGATCACATTGTATGAACATACATAAATGATACACTTTGCATACATAAAGATCATGTAGTGAGAAGAAAATCTGACTGAGAAAGGATTGGAGAGAGAGAGGTACGAGTGTAAGAGGGAGCCTGTTGAGAGTGTCAACTGGTCGGGGGTAAGCGAAGGGGATAGACACGAGGAGAGATTTTGTCCACTTGTTTCCTTTTTATTAAATTTTGATGATTTTGTTATTAAATTTAAATATATTAAAATTAATTTATAAATAAAGTATAATGTATTAAAAAATTTATTCATTCTTTTGTGACTTTTACTGCCTTTTTCGATTAAAATAAATAAAGAATAGAATAATTATTTTAAGGAATAAAAAAGACGAAGAATATAATAGAATAAGTATTACTTTACTTGATTTAAAGAATAGAATACATAAAGAATTCTATATCATTGTTTAATTTAAAAATATAAACTTGAAATAACAAAGGAATTATTAACAAAAAAGACCAAAATATTCTTATTATTATTCTTATTCTTATTATTAATAATTTTATTATTAATACCGCTGATCCAAATGCGAGAGATAAGAGACGCTGCGTGAAGGACAAATTTTTTGGAAAAAACAGACAAGGGGTATAAGTTGTCCAAGAGAAAGAGAGGCGTATTGAGGGCCCTCAAATTCTCTGTCCCTTTTTTCATGTACCTATCATGTCCCATTCAATCTCAACCATTTATTTATGTGTGACAAAAGGGACAGAGGATCACGTCCCGTGTTGAGGTTATTCCAAATCTGTGTCGATAGGTAATGTTTCGGAATGTTATTCCGCAAGTCATTTCCAAACCAATCAAAGAAATAGTTAATAAGTAAGAATAAAAAGGTAATAGATTTCTTATTACCCTCAACCAAACAGCCCATTAATCTACCTGATAAGGTCGTCTACGTAATAATCCTCTAGACTTATGTAAAGTGGAGAGCTTTATACACTCTAATAAAAATATCACTTGCCGTAGAATTTGAAAAGATCCAAAAATATACAATTTCATCATTAATTAATAAAGAAATTGTTTCCAATCTTTTTAAGAATATACATTATACTTAAACATAATACATCTGAAACAAGACGACGGCAAAGCAAAGAACCATTCTCAGGAATTCATAATCAATTAATACGATGAACATAGGTTATCAAAGTTAGCAGATTTATAAGAATTTGCAAAGATGATGTAGCTTTTCCTTTCAGGTATGGAAGGAATACTTCTTTTGGGACCTTAGGCCTGTGTGTGTGTGTTGTGCATCTGCATCTCTTTCTCACGTCTGCTTTCATGTTTAAACTCATACTGATTTTCTTCCTTTCGCCAAGCTTACACGTATTGCTCGTCCCTCTAGTTCCTGATACACCAACAAGATTAGCCAGTGATTACTTAAAACAAACCACTGACAACAGATACATATGGTCTTAGAATGTTGATCACTGAGTGGAGATTAAGCTGGATTATACCACTCCATTGATAGATGCAAGTGCAGCTTCCATTTCAGATTTTGTTGAGTAGCATACGAAACCATATCCGCGAGACCTTCCTGTCTCTCCATCATATAAAACCCTTGCTCCAACAACATCTCCATATTCTTGAAATGCTTGTGTCAAACCTTCAGACGTCACAGACCACGACAGATTCCCAACAAAAAGCTTATGTTCTGTTTCTGGGTATAAAGGCTCTTTAGGTTTAGGTTTATCCGAGAAGTTAACCCTCAGGATGCGACCCATGTATTGCTGAGAAAGGACATAAACATCGAGTTATCGTAATGGAAACAAGCACACAGCGACAGGGGAGGAAGGGAGTTCTTTGTTCTTACACTTCCATCAAGATTTTCAATAACTGAATTACAATCTTCAATGCTGCTCATCGTCACGAATGCAAAACCTCTACTCTTTCCTGTCTCCCTTTCATAAAGAACCTAACATCCATTTTTTTTCAGTACATAATTCTCTCGAAAAATAGAGA
>JAOTAY010000191.1:47938135-47950955 GCA_025629805.1 Erythroxylum baracoense
ACTTTTGTTTAGTGAAGTGATGTGACACGCCACCCTCGCGGGGCACGGATTCGAATATCACTGTCGATATCGGGTTCAGGTCCGGCGGGAGTGGGGTGTTACACAAATAATTCTTTATACGTGATTCGTTAGGTTTTCAAATATGTTAGCAATTAATAATAAAGAAGTTATAACCCTAAATAATAATTTATTTTTCGTATAATTCAATCTCTTAATCATATAATATTCTGATTAGACATAAAATATAAAATAAATGTCTACTATATTTTGAGTAAAATCATATTAGTTATCCTCTGTTAGCTATTGATTTAATTAATGACAATTATAAACTATTTGCAAACGGCATTCCATCTTCGTTAAGTATTTCTTAAATTAATACTAATTAAGAACAATTAAATATTTTCTGTAATCACTTTAGGGTAGTGAATCATATCTTGATTATTTATCTACCTTCATATAGTTCTTATTATAATCAATTGATAAGGACTGAGCTATCCTTAACTATAATAAGTCATAATTAGTATAAAAACAATGAACTTATTATCTAATAAGCATCCACGTGTTTGTTTAAGTAATTTCATATTTTAGTATATAAAATCGTCTACTTTCTTCATAAAAAAACATAATATTTGCTGATCTTTTTACTTTTTATTAACGCTTAATCTTAATAAAATAGTGATTATTAACAATTCAGGGATAGTACATGAATGTAATATGAATCTCATAGTTATAATATTGTCATAATTTCGTTTGCAATATATATTTATCTCATAATTTTATCATATACATATGAACATGTATAATATAAAAAATTTATTTAAATTATTTTCTCTCTAAACTACAATCAACACAGTATTGACATATTTCGTATTGATACAATTGGTATTTAAATTATTTTGTCTTGTATCCTTGCTTTGTCCTATTAAATCCTCTATTTCACTCACTATGTTCCAATCATGTTCTATTAAATTTCATCCACATATTTACGTGGGGATAACCGGTACAGGAGATCTGATTCCTTGCTTCGTACTGTCAAATTCATGTCCCCTCTGGGGGATTTAATAGGGCAAAGCAAGGATACGAGACAAAATAATTTAAATACCAATTGTATCAATACGAAATATATTCACTCACTCTGTTCCAACTATGTTCTATTAAATTTCATCCACATATTTATGTGGGGATATCCGGTACAGGAGATCTGATCCTTTGCTTTGTACTGTCAAATTCATGTCTTGTGAGTTGTGACCTCAATATTTATTTTTTAAAACTATATTAAATAAAAATTTAGATGAAATTTATGAAATGTACTCACAGTGATTTATGAGTGAATAATTTAAAATGAATTCAATTTAATTCAATTATATAATATCTAAAGCTTTTTTTAGATCAATAAAATCTGTAAAATTTATGTTTTGACTGGACATACAATATACTATATAAATCATTAAATGCGTTTAATATTTAATATTTTATAAATTATAAATTATAAAATATTAGTTGAAGTTAATGACTTAAAATTAAATAATAGTTTTAATTTAAATAAATAAATAATATTAAAAAATTTAAAATATCTCCGTTCTTAATTAATTATACTAATCAATCCAAGGAGCTCCGATATACAAATATTTTTTAAAGATTAAAACAAGGGTAAGTGGGCATCAGGGAGGGTTTAAGGGCCATTGGGCAGGGTTTTAGGTCTCTTGTATACTCATATGCCCGTATGTGGCATCACGCTAGGCTGGGATCGAGATGGAGACGGAGCCTCCGTCGGTTTGGTACGGCGGCGACACGGCGTTTCCCACTGGACGAAGGTGACTGGTTCTACTCCTCCGAATGGTATGATCTTCACTCCTCCGACACACACACTGTTTTCCGTTCATCCTCCGACAAGGGCAACGGCATTGTTTCTGTTCTCGCCTTTCCCTCTTCTAGACCCGTAAGTCTCTTCTTCTTCTTCTTCTTCTTCTCCTTTTTATCTAACAACCGTTTATTATTTTGGTAATTCACGAGTTTTCCATAGGCAAATATGATAATGTTGTTTGCAGAGTCAGATTCATTGGCCAACAACTGAGAAATGGCTTCAAGAAAGGTTCACAAAGCTTCATCCGGGTCTTGAACATGATGGGCGTTTTAGGATAATTGGATATCAGTGGCGCACTCTTCATTTTAATGACAATACGTTTCAGAGCACAGTCAAAGTCATGGCTTTTTATCAGGAATCTCAACCATCTTTCATATGCTTAATGCAACAGCCACATTGTCTGGCAGTTCCATGTAAGTTTCTGCTTTTTTTATTGACTCAGGTGTACGGTAGTTCTCTTCTTATCAGGCTTCTGATTTTGGGCTGAAAAGTTTATGATGTGGCAGTGTCATTACACTATATTTCTCAGAGAAGTGTTCATATTCACCCTTTTAGTATGCTGAATGATGAGAAGGACAATACCAATAATAATAAAAGAAATAAAAGATAAAGCTAATTGTGGTTTTCGAGGATTCAAATTCTTGATTTCTGGATAGCGCGCATACCAAAACTATTCTTTTCCTAAAGTAAGCAGGAGCAGATTATGGGTTAAAAGAAGGCTAATTTTGAAACCTGCCCTATTGAATGTGTTTTCTTCCTGTCCGTAAATGTTGAGAAGTAAATTTCATACCAGTAACGAGTGCAGTACTGATCGGTGTTGTACGTGCTACTCTGTCTCCATGGTGTTATGGTTCAATATTTCAATATTTTCTGTCAACATATCATATAGCAAGTAGAGGATTACTAGATCAATTTGGAAGTGAATTTCCTCTGTTCACTTTTTCTGAATGATGTTTTTATTTTTGTTTGCTGGTGTGATTAATGTCATATCATTGTGCAGATTTGAAGAGTATGGTATCAACCGGTCTGGCAACTTTAGCATCTTGTAAATTTGATCTTAAAAGTGCTACAAATGGTAAAAAGGAAATGCGTATCCTATGCATAGGCCATGGTGGTGGAAGCTTACCATTGTTCTTGACTAGTAAAATTAAAGGTGGGAGAAGCTCATATGCGTTACTTTGTGTGCTTTTATGTGAACCTATGAGATAATTGAAACTTGAATACTCATTAATCTGTCATGAGATGATTGAAACTTTAATGCTCATCAATCTGTCATGAGATGATTGAAACTTTAATACTCATCAATCATGAAGCTTGTTTTCCCTTTTCAACTCTTTTCGATGGCTTACCATCAAATTCAATTGGTTTGATTTTAAAAATTGTAATACTCTGAGGTTTCTTTGTTCTGCTAATGTCTCTAGAAGAAATTTTTGGTGTAAACTAAAGTATCAGTTGACTATGTGAATGTGATTTCAGACATTTGATCTCTATGTGTGATCTAGGCAATGAATGTTCACTGGTAATCGCTAATAGGCGATAACTCTTTTTTGTTCAATGTGAATGTGATGGTTATCTTGCCGCTGTTGTCCATTATGGAACAAGGTTCCCTTTTGCACATTAGTAGTTTTATTATAGTTGTTCCTTGTAAGATTTCTGGTATTCATTGATGTTTCTTTGCAATGCATTAATCATTCTTAGCCGGAGTTTTGGTTTTGGATCTTTGTATCCAGTTGCTGTAATTGACATAATTGAAGTCTTTCTCCTGTATCCAGGTGCTGTAATCGACATAATTGAAGTTGATCCTCTTGTTATATCTGGTTCAATCAGAGCAATGGGGTTTCCAGCTTTCTCGGTGGTGAACTCGTTAGGTGAACGTGCGTTGTCAAAACCAAATGCCATTGATGAAATGCTATGGAAAGGCATCCATGAGAGACTCTACCTTCACGAATCAGATGCTGAGGAGTTTGTTCTCAATGGACACACCGTATATGATATGATTTTTATAGATGCTTATGATGGTGACGACATCTTCCCCCGCAAGCTATGGGACCCAGATTTCCCATTTCTAAAAGCTCTCAGTAATCTGCTGCATCCCAGACATGGGACAGTTGTCGTGAACCTTCACTCTGATTCTGATGCCTACATTTCAAATCCATCATTTTCATATTTTTCGGAGCCATTTGTGCAAACAAGTAAGCATGTTTCTAAAGTTTGCCAAGCATACAGGAAAGCCCTAGTAGGAAATGGAAATTCAAGTTCTGGTCTAGGATTCTTTGTTTCAGTTCCCTGGGTATGTAATACATCTCTAGTTGTGTGCAGAGGTTTTGCACTGAATAACAGGAATTGTAGCAGGGATTTGATAATGAATACCATCATATCCAAGTCCCTTGAGATTGAAAACATTTTGAACTTACCATTTTCATGCTTGGAGTATGTCAAACGAGATTTTAAGGTTATTGATTAAATCGTCAATTGTTTGATACCAATTGCAGTTGTACTTATACTCCTGCAACTGCTGTCTTTTCCCATTCTTGCATTGCATTTCTCTCTTGTCTTCAAAATATGGCATTGGCAGGGAAACCTTTTAAGAGATCAGGGAAGTTGCCATCACATCAATAGTTGAGAGCACAGGTAACTCTGTTTTGTAAGTAGAAGAAACATTTGAAGTTACTAGCAAAATAAAAGGTGTTGAACAACTTATTTTGAAGACAAGGGAGGTAAAAAGTGATTCTTTAGGTTCTAGTTGGCTTGCAAGAAACCACTGAATATTAGTTTTGATTTTAACAGTAAAACAATTTATTCTTGCTGTTTCTAATGTTTTCATGTAATGTCTACTCCTAATTGAAATTGAAAGAAAAGGCAGAGCAGAAAGTAGAAGGGAAATAATAGTACTTTGCACTTTAGGTTGAACGTGATTCCGAACTCGAGTTTAAATTTGGTTAAATATATTTTGATTTATAAACTTTTCGTTAAATTAGTCTAATGATTAGCCTAATTTTCTATTCATTCATCAATTATATTAAATTTAAGTTCTATTACAAACTCAATTAAATAGTGTGTAGTCTGATAATTTTAACTCCTGTAAGACTAGATCTAAACTTTTTTTATCATGCTTAGTTAATGCATCTCAAACTTATTTATCTTTGTTTGAACTAACTATTGTATGTAAAACTTAAGGTTAAAGCAATAACTTTAAACTCCATAGACACTGACTCTTGTCTCCTCCTTCCCTATCTTCTTTTCATGCTTTACTCTTACTCTTCTTCTACCTTTGCTAACCTATAAGCTGCTTTACAGGTTCTGAATTGTCAGATCTGAGGCCAAATTCAAGAAAACGTTCGTAGTTTGTGTCAATAGTATTTCACTTTTTATTGTTCTGTGGGTCAAGCCTAGACCTTTAATTCCTCAAATGATATGACATCCATAACTAGTTTCACTTCTATCATTATTAGAATAATGTGTCATATGGTACTGGCAAAAAATTTACCTTGAACAAAATAGTTTCATACTGGATTATAGTATAGTTCGACTCAGAACCTTTCGCTTAACGCCCGCCGGTATTAAGAGGTAATTAAAATTATAAATTTAAAAATTTTACGATTAAATTTAAAAAATTACAAAAATTTCTTGTATAAAATAATAATTACTTGTATAAAAAAAGAATATGATAAAATTGTCTATAATTTATTTAATAAATAATAAGATACTATTAAAATTGTATTAAATAAAATTTTTATGTCATTCAACTTATATAAAGTGATCATAGGTAACATAACTAAATATATTAGTTCAATATAATCATATTTAATAATTTTAATTTATATATTTTATAGTGATAATATATATACTTCTTAATATATATATATGTGAAAAATATTATAATAACTTTTGTAATGTGTAAAGATAATATTTGAAAATAAATTTACTTATTTAAAAAGCATATTTTTTTGCTTTGTGTTATTATTAATTGTATGTTTATATGAGAGTTAAATGATTTTTTGTTTTAATTTATAAGAAATATGTAAAAATGATATTAATAAAAATAAATAAATAATTTACATCAAATTTATATCATTATGATTTCTTAAGTAAAGTAAAAAAATTGTATAAATTTATATATTAAAAGATTATTTTCTAATTTTATAAAATTTAGACATTATTTTATAATTTTAAAAAATTACTCAAAAGTGATACTTAATATTGATTGATACTAATACCATATCGTATTAAAATCAAATCTAATATTAAGTCCGATAAACATTGACTTCTTTAAATATATCAACAAGTTAACTTTCAACTTAACGAAGCTTCTTGACAAGTGTTTATAGTCTGTGTTACATATTCAATAATTAAATAATAATAATTTATTTGCCATCCTTTTAAGAAGCATGTTGCCACTCAAGTTTAAAAAATTTAACCGATTTAGCCGATCAAATTGTAAAAATTTTAAATCATTTAACGTTTCAATGTGACTTATTTTAATAATTTTGTTGTAAAAAATTGATCAATTTATTAATTATTCGGTTAATTTTTGTAAATTAATAAATTTTTATAAATCAAAATAAATTAATCAATATTTATTTAATAATCTTTTTTAATTAAATTTAAAATTTTTTGATAAATTAGGACAATCTCTTTTAATCATATTTTAAATTTTACTTAATCTTTAACTGATTTTATGATAGTCTAATATCAATTGATTCTTTTAAACTTTGATTCTTATTTTACCGAATTAACTTACCATAAGATCTTTTAAACCATTGGTTACAGTAATTCACTACAAGCTCTATCTTACAACAAGATATTACCAAAAGTGTAACGAAGTAGAAAGAACATGGCACTAGTCCAGAAAGTCAAAACGAGAGACGTGTGCCTACAAAATGATTACTCTGTTCAATTGGTTGCTGTTCTAGTCTGAGGACAGTAATTAAAACTCGAGCTCTCTCAAGTCAAACCCTGCAGTGCCATTTCCCTTTCTGGGCCAAGCCATCCTGAAACTGGAATATTACAATTGTCCAGATCACGCATGAATAGTGTAGTAAAAACTATGGAGTCTAAGATCTTGAGAAACTATAATGCTCTTGTTCAAACCAATATCAGTTCAAGACAAAACTAGACTATATATATATATTCAGATTAAACTGCTCTTTCTTACTTGTCTGCTGCTAATAAACAATCCAATCCAATCTCGTGTATCTTAGTAGGACCTCTCAATCTTTTGTTTATTTTCTAAATACTAAAGGTCTTAAAGAAAATAGTATTTAGATTATTATACTTGGCAAAAGTCAGTTTAGAAACTGTTCTTCTGCAGAATTTATTAAGCATAAGCATAACACACAGTCTTGTCTTGTGGGACTTCTCTTCTCAAGGGGCTATAAATTCTTATAGAGTTGCAGGGTCTCACAGCTTTAAAGATCATCACCTGTTTCTTGGACCTCATACAGTATCATGAAAAGTAAATGAGATGCAGAACTTGGAAAGAAAAGGAGATACATTTTCCAATTCAAAGGGCCAGAGAGAGGGGGCAATGAAATGATGCCGTACTTTGAGCCAAACTTCATAAGATTTTCTATTACAAAACCCAGATTCCTTACGTTCAGACCTCCAACTAACTTTTTCTTATAGGGAGAATACATCTTCCACTATTTAATGATTATTTTACTTGTACCAATTTGTTCTCATTCTCTTCAAATAATATAGTATACAGAAGCAATGGGACAACAGTTTGCAATTTCAATAAATATCTGTTTTTTTAATGGTTTGGCAATGGGTGTTCCTTTTTGTGGAGAAAGCAAAAAGTGAGCCCCCTCATCTTCCAAACTCTGCACATCTATACATACACAGGTAGGCCATTATGGGGAAAAGGTAAGATCCCAAACACAACAGTGAGCGTTGGCAGGTCCAAAACCTAAACACAGGCTCCTCCATCTTTTTGAGCAAATCAAAGCGCACTAAATCCAACTCCCTCACATCTTTCCTCAGTTTTAACGAAAACCCTCCAAATTTCCAAAAGACCTGCCATGATTTGATCCATCAACAAACACTGCCTCCCAAATGGGTTTTCCCTCAAGACCCTTTTCTCTCCTCCTCTTTCTCTTTCTTCTTCTTTTTGCCAATCTTGCACAAGCTGCCACAGATTACACAACCTTGGTTTACAAGGGCTGTGCCAAGCAGACTTTTCAAGATCCAACTGGTGTTTACTCACAGGCCCTCTCTGCTCTCTTTGGTTCTTTGGTTTCACAGAGCACCAAAGCTAAGTTCTTTAAAACAACCACTGGAACTGGTCAAACGACCATAACTGGTCTTTTTCAATGTAGAGGAGACCTTTCTGTTAATGACTGCTACAACTGTGTTAACAATCTGCCAGTGTTAACAGACAAGCTTTGTGGCAAAACAATAGCTGCAAGACTTCAGCTTTATGGGTGCTTCATGTTGTATGAGGTCGCTGGTTTTTCCCAAATTTCAGGTATGGAAATGTTGTTCAAGACCTGTGGAGCTACAAATGTGGCAGGAACTGGGTTTCAGGAGAGAAGAGACAGTGCCTTCCAAACTCTGGTAAATGGTGTGGTTAGTGGCCATGGGTTTTATACCACTAACTATGAATCCGTGTATCTTTTGGGGCAGTGTGAAGGTGATGTGGGGGATTCAGATTGTGGGGAGTGCGTGAAAAGTGCTGTGCAGAGAGCCCAGGTTGAATGTGGGAGCTCCATTTCAGGTCAAATCTATCTGCACAAATGCTTTATTAGTTATAGTTATTATCCAAATGGGGTTCCCAGGAGATCATCATCTTCTTCATCGGCTTCATATTCATCAGGTAAAAAAAAAAGATCCTTTTGCGACACTTTGAATCTGAAACTGAAATAAAAAATTTCGCTGATCTACCTATATACATGCGACTTGTGGATTGTTCATTAAATATTGTTCTCAGTTTCACTATCAAATATTCTTCTCCTACTTCTCAAAAAAAAAAAAAAATTCTTCTCCTACAGATAGGTAGGCCCTTTTTAGTTATAATAGATATAAATCTGTGTAGCTGTCTGGTGTATAAAGAAGTATTCATGGTGTGAGCAAGGTATAGCTGGTGTAGAAAAATGCTTACCATTCGGATGTATTGATTAGGTACAGGACAAAGCACAGGGAAGACAGTGGCAATTATCTTAGGAGGGGCAGCTGGAGTGGGGTTCTTGGTGATTTGTCTGATGTTCGCAAGAAATCTTATGAAGAAACGTGATGGTACACGCAAAATCTTATCTTTTTCCTTCCTACACATGCACTTTCCTTTTGCTGATATGGTTGAAGGGGTTCAATTCAATTTTGTGCAGATTTTTGAGAGAGAGAGATGGATCTTGAAGAAGGCAAAATTTCATTCTTTTTTGAGGTGGATTCTTTCTTCACACTCATTGGTTTTCCAGGCACCAAAATTTTTGGCAAGACAGATTTTACTATTTACCAAGTAGGAAATGGGAAAAAGTTGGGAACTTTTGTAACTGTGATACGTTCTACTGAGAAGAAAAGCAACTGAGCAGTAAGTTCAGGCATGAAAGGAGAAGGATTTTGAAAGTGAAGGGTTATGATAGACAAAATGACAAATGTATGGATGACAGAGGAGAGGAGAGGAGTTGTTTTGAGTTATTTGTTCTTTTTTGGGTTTTTCCTCTTCTCAGGCATGTGAGTGTTTTTGTCTCTTTATAACTCCATTGTTCTTCTCTTACTTTATTCTACTCAGGAAGTATTCCCAAACCATCAACTCTCTCGTCTCTTTCTTACACACAAAACTTACTTCATCTGGTTTTTTTCTTTTCTTACTTGGATTCACTCCGATAATAATATTCCTTAGAAGTTAGCTTCACCAACTTATGATCTTTTTTAAGTTCATGTCCACTGTTGTGATTTGCTTCAATAAAGTGCCATGCCATGAAACTTTTAACAAGTTGCTCCAGTACACTCAAGTCATGTTTTTTATTTACACTGAGTGGGCCAAGTCTTAGACCTCTGGTATCTATCACCAAAGTTAAGAGGCTCTAAATGCTTAGAAGATCTGAGTTGACTGCATAGGTAATATATTATGTAATTGGGAATAACTTAAAAGTAGAATAGGATAGACTCTACAACTTGAGGAAATTGAAGAGTAATGGCAGATTGAATTCAGTAATTCTTTATATGTAATTATTAATTTTAAAGATAAAAGAAAGGACAGAGTTATCAATTAAATCTTAATTGATGAAAATTTATATTATTTATATGATTTATGGATCATTATATAAATTTGTAAGGAAAAAAGAAGTCGTCACTTTTTGCCTTTCGCCATTAAAAGTTCAACTCGTTTATCTTTATAGGAAAAAGAAAGGTACTGGTGCCAATATTCCGCGAGGACAAACCATGTGAGCGGACAACTATTTTCATGTCTGCCATTTTGGGGAAGTAGAAGATGAGTTGATGAATTATTGTCGGCTAGCAGGCTTGGTAATTGGGTAGGGCCCGGTTTGGGTCTACTGTTTTCGGATTTGGATTCGACTTGAAGTTCATTTAGACCTACGGTTTTAAGTTTGAGTCTGAGAATCTGAATAGCTTGGGTCAGGTCCAATAAAAAATATATAAAAATTTAAAAATTTTATAAATTAAAAAAATGTAAAATTGTGTTTTATTTGAAAATTTCAATATTTGAATCGAGTTGGATTGACCTCAAACTTTAAACTCAATTGTTTTGAAAAATCTCAAACTTAATTCAAAATCTGATCGACTTAGATCAGGTCCATTAATTTCGAGTCAAGTTCTGCTAGGTTGGGCAATGGCTAGCATTTACTTAATTCAGATCAGCCTATCGATTGGGCTTAAGTAGTCAAAAGCCCGACCTAACTGGACTTAATTTGATTGCTTATTTTTTAAATCGGATCAAATTGAATTGAATTCGTTGATCGGCCGCCAGGCCTGAGCTTAACTGCTACGCTCCACACCTATTATCTATCAAGAACAAGAAAATGATGCATTGTTATCTATCAAGCTCTCCTTCAATTCAATCCCTTACGGATGACACCTGAAATCTCTTTCAGGAATTACTAGCTTAGTTATTGATGCTTAATAACACCGACAACAACAATATTCAGTACAAATTTCACTAAAACATAAGATTTGAGAAAGTCTAATAATACGTAACTTTATTTCTAACAGTAAATATATTTCAGTATAATATTTATATATAGAATTTTTAAATTTCACTATTAAACTATTGAAATTTTGAATGTTTAATTGATATTTTAATAGTTTTAATTCATATTATAAAATCAAATAAATTTTAGAATTTGAAATATAAGTAAATAGAAAACCATCCTTCGTCATACTAATTTTTATGCAAAAGCAATCAGTTATTTTGAAGTAATGGTAACCAGGACTTGCAAAGGCTACCATACCTAAATCGGTAAATCCGGCGTCATGCAACTTGATAGTTAAGTGAAGTGGGCCGAGATTTAACACATAAAATCTTCTATTTTAACAACCGGTGTTTTAATTTTGTTCTATTAAATCTTATCTATATATTTATATAAATTACGACACATAAATATGTGGATTAGGACACGTAAATATGTGGATGGGATATAATAGAATATGATAGAAAGACTACAATCAAAAATAAGATTTAATAAAACATGATAAGAACACCATAATCAAAATACGAGATCTGGTCTCAAGATTTGACGAGTATTGAAACCAGAAGTTATACTTTTGAAGTGAGCTCACGCTAATATAAAGCCAATTTTTCATTAACCAAATTATGCTGAAAAGATAAAAATTAAAAATTAAAAAACTCAGTCGATATTAAATTATTATAAAATTGATTAAAAGTTAAGTAAACTTTAAAAATTTAAAATTAATTAAAATACTTTTGAAATTTTTGAAATTTAATTAAAAAGCTACTAAGTAAAAATTAATCTTTTTATTTAATTTATAAAAATTGACTAATTTATAAAAACTAACTGATTTATTAATAAATTGATCGATTTTTAATAATAAAGATTATTAAATTAAATTAAATCGAAAAGTTAATTCAAGATTTTTTCTATAAACCTAACCAAATCGATTCAGTTTTTAAAACATTGCGTAAAACAAGATAACAAGAAATGAATTTATTTATAATGTAAACTAGAAAACAAGTAGTATGGAAAAATTAACTTTGTTTTGATTTGATTCAAATGGTCCAAATGTTAAATCTATTATTAACAAATAATACATTTTGTTAGTAGTGCTTACGTGAAAGACATCACAGACTGAGCTGAACTAATCTCATTTTAATTCAAATAAAAAACTCAAGTCAGTTATATAATATTTATACTGTTTCTAAATTAAAAAAGATCCTGAACATTAGAAACATCACAAGTTATAAAAACACCCACCGAAAACCTAAATACCCAACTTGTGTGAACCCAATGATGCATTTTGTTGATCTGTTCTAAATATTAATACTAAATTTTAGGAGGCAGGTAATTCATATAAGAAAATGGCAATAATAATGATAATAAATATAACGAAGAATAAGAATGGTTATAATTATTATAATTATAATAGTTAGTTAAAACCAAAAAATGATTATCATTATAATAATTGGTTTGTTAAAAATTTATTAAATTTTTAATTTTTATTTTACATCAAATTTTAATATATTATAATTAATTATATTTAATTTTAATATATTCTAATTAATTAAATAATATTGTTTTGTTAAAAAAATTGTTAAAATTTTAATTTACATCAAATTTTATTATATTCTAATTAATTATATTTAATTTTAATATATTATAATTAATTAATTATATTATTTTGCTAAAAACATTTATTAAATTTTAATATATTCTAATTAATTATATTTAACTTTAATATATTATAATTAATTAATTATATTATTTTACTAAAAAATGAAAAATGCAAAAGAATTGTCACACGTCCCGTAGGCATGATAGGGCG
>JAOTAY010000191.1:47951055-47965109 GCA_025629805.1 Erythroxylum baracoense
CACAAGATAGGCCAGATTTATTGGCTAGAGTTTTTAGAGCTAAATTTGAAGTTCTTAAAAATGAGTTGATAAAAAAACAAATCTTCGGAGACATTACCGCTTACGTTTATGTTATTGAGTTTCAAAAGCGCGAATTCCCTTATGCTCATTTATTATTGATACTTAAGCAACATGCTAAATTGCTAAATCCATATACTTATGACTAGATCATATCTGCTGAAATACCAGATCCTCATAAAAATTCACGCTTGCATTCTCTTATCATTAAGCATATGATTCATAGTCCTTGTAGTCTTCTGAATAAAGATTATCCATGCAAAAGAAATAGTGTGTGCAAAAATTATTATCCGAAAAATTTTACTCCTTTCACTGTTCACAATGAAGACAGTTATCCATGTTACAGACGAAGAAATGATGGTCGAAAAGTCAAGATTTGTAGACACGAGATTGATAATAGATGAGTGGTTCCTTACAATCCGTACCTCTTGATGCTTATTGATTGCCACATAAATGTTAAAATTTGTTCTACTGTTAAGCTTGTTAAGTACTTATATAAGTATGTTTTAAAAGGCCATGATCTTGTCAATTTTAGCATTGTTGATCAAGAGCACAACTAATATTGATGAAATTAGAAATTTTCAAGATCGTTAGATTTCACCTCCTGAAGCTTTCTGGCGTATATTTGAATTTCGACAATAATTACAAACATGAAAAATATCTTATTTAAACTGATATATTTTATTAATTCATTCCAAATAATTTAACTATTAATACTCTTTAAGTTTAAATAAAGTGGGCATGTTAGTATGAATGACGACTGCACAATTGCGTAGTCTATATCTGCCAGTTCTATAGTAAAGTATGGATGAATCTTCAAAAACTTAGATATCAAAATTCTGTTCATGCAATAATAATACATAACCAACCAACATTTTTCATTCTCAAACCTATTGATGTCTTCCAAACCTACGAACCTAGCACGCCCTTAAACATTTTGAGCACAGATTGAATACCAAATCAGGATTTCAAGTACATTATAATCTGTAACTATAAATATTATACACACATACATATAATTATCTTACGACTTATGTTGCGTTAAATGCGAGTAAACCACTAGGCATTATAAACTTACAAATCTACTCGATCATAGTTTCTGGTTAGTGTTACAAACTATAGTCAATTATAAACTTCAAGTGTCTGAATTTGCCACAACTAAATTTTACAGCAGATATAACAGCAAAGGGACCTTTTTCAAAATGAAGAACAAAATCCCCCATTTGCATTGACTTTGAAATTTAGACACTTGGTGGCACATAAAACATTGGCTGAAATAAAGCAAAGCGTCAAGGCAACATTACCTATATCCTCTCAAATTTGACCACTCACTTTGGAAGCCCCAAACGTCGTTCTTCAACACAAGCAATAACATTCACTGCGGGGTTAATTCCAAAAGGTCAACAAGTCAGAGTCCTATGACTCCGATTCATTTGCATCTTCAGGCAGGCCAAATATCCGTAGGTTGCGGTCCATCGATCCTACAGCAATGTATTTTGCATCCGGACCAAATTTCAGACATGTTGCTCTACCTGCAATTAGAGCAAACCTTATGACATCTGTCTGTCACCCAAAAGTTAAACAAAAGAAAACAATGGTAGGCAGAGAAGGTGAGTGAAACCTGTGCCAGACAGATCGGGAAAAGTTTTTATACAATTCCATTCTACTTTGACATTCCCAACCTCGTATACCCTACAAAACAAAGGGCTCCTGATTAACCAGAAAGAACACTACACAAAGTTAAGAGGCCAATATAGGAAGCTGTCAAAGAGTTTACTCTTGCTTCCCAAGTTGTTAATAAGATGTTTCATCATGACATCAGGATTTCGGAAAGGAAAATAAAGATTGAAAAGAAACAAACAAGCAACTCTAAGACAGCCTGACATCAAGTAACTTCCAGGCAGGTCCTGCTGGTTATTCATACTATACAATCATAATCCCGTAACAGACAAAATACTGACCTTGACTCAAGGAACTGTTTTTTTAAGGTACAGGTGACTACAAATATGTTTAAAATAAACATGGAAACCATACCTTACATCCGAACCTGCAACTCCTACATAATATCCGCTATGGTCGAATTCCACTGCAATAATAAAACAAAACTCCTGAGACAAATTACTGGATGCAGTTGAGTAGTTTTACGCAACTTTATAAAGATGAAAGTAAAGTGACATTTTTCATAGGCAAAAACAGAAAAATAACAAACTGCATCCATACATTTTGTTGCAAAAAAGATGAATAGCAAAGACCATCATGCACATCCTCTAATTTGTAATGTTATATTTTGACAATGTTGTAACAGTGTTTTGATATTTATATTTATTAGACGAGGACTTCTTATCTAAATCAGATGATTGATTACTTGATTTTCAAATAATTATCTTATGTCCTTTTTCCTTTTTCCTACCTGAATTGATTTACTAGGATCAATAAAATCATATTATTGACAAAATTAAACATATCACAAGAACCAAAATCGGAATCAGAATCGGGTCCTGCCATTACAAATCATGCTGCTTATATATTTAACACTTAATAAATCATCTTTAGTGTCTATAGGGTTTGGCATCACAGCAGTATATACCAGAGTTTGTTGGCGTATTTGGATCGTATAGATTCCATGTACGGAAGTTCTTCAACTTGCGAAGATCCCACAATTTAACGCTATCATGAGCAGCAGTCTGTACATTCAAAAGAGATGAGTTATAGATTGTATGATCGGCCATGCATTCTGAATATTCTACCAAGATACTCACCGCCAAGAAGTAACCATTTTCCGAGAATGATATCGCTGTCACTGCTCCATCATGCCCATCAAATCTTGCAACATTTGCCTGTAAATCAATTAAGTACACGTGAAAATTTTTTAGAACTATCAAAATCAACATACAACTTACTAAGCTGCTTAGGGATGGACCTGAACATGTCTTGTTCGTGTTATGAAATCTGAAGATAAGATCATGAGGATGGAAAGCTGTTAATATACAGATGATAGCATTACCTGGCTTTTTACATCCCAAATTTTAACAACAGCTTCAGAGGTGCCTGTTCCAAGAATAAGACCATCAGGATGGAAAGATGCAGATGTGTAGCCCTCTGATTTGGAAGCATCAGAATTTAAGGTGTCAGAGACCTGTAGAATCATGACAAGTGTAAGACATAACCCACATGAAAAAACTTTGTTGGAATTTAGTAAATTGAAAACCATGAGATTTTGAAGCTGAAAGTTACCACCCAAACTTAAGAAACAGCATTAAAGGACATAGTTACAAGCACAGAACAAATTACTCAAATATGACCATCAACAGCCGGTAAGTTTAGAATTCACAGATTTTGAGTTTTAGTAAATCAAAATATTTATCACCATTTCAATTTAAATAAAGCATTAAAAGAATTACACAAAAGTAACGGTAAACATTTACACGAGTAAACAGTATGTATTTAACCATCATACGCATCTCAACAATGGAACAAAAGAAATGAGAAAATCCAATTTCTGAACATCAATAAAGTATATCAGAGAATGGAAGCTCTTGGGACCTGTGCCAAGCATTCACCAGAAGAGAGATCATAGAAGCACCATGTATTATCGAGAGAAGCAGTTACAAAGTAGTTATTTGTGGCGTGAACGGTGACAGCTTGCACCTGACAGGTTAATAGGCAGATTAATCCAAGTGATTATAATTATCACATAATTCAAACAACAATACAATCAGGTCAGGCAAGTCCGGGTTCCATGACTTCACATCAACAGTTAAAATATAGACATAACTTACCTCGGCATTATGCTCCTTCAAGATGTGCCTGCAATCATACTTCCCGTCCTCAAACCCTTGCCATACTCGGACTGTCTGTGCCATTGAATAGCAAAAGGTAACTTGTATTATTACACAAAAGAATATCACATAGCTAACACCTACAAATAAAAAAATAAAATCATTTGCCTTAACACAATGGAACAATAATATCTTCGAAAGAATTCACCAACCTTATCTGCTGATCCAGTTAAGATGAATTCACTGTCACCAACAAACTTTACACTTGTAACCTACCACAGACATGAATTGATCAGTTGAGATATTTATTTTAAACAAAATGTTTAACAATAATCAAAATGAAGTAAAAACCTTTTTTGAATGACCACTGAGTGTAGACAGGATCTCCCCTGATGGGTGATCAAATAGTACAGCAGTTGCATCAATCCCTCCAGTTGCAATAATGTCCTGAATACCACAGTAACAGGTGCTCTAATCGAGATGAATCATTATGAAATCAGCAAGCAAGCAACAAACTGGACCAGTAAAAACCACAACAAATAGGTAGAAAGCTCTTGACATGCTCCTCAGACAATTCTAAGTCCCTCAAACTATTCCCCAATTAAACAGAAAGATGCTTTTACAATTGTTAAATATGAAATTGAATACAATTTTTCAAAGAAATATCATCCTTATCATAATATTTCCTTGGGCCTGAGCTGATAAGAAAAGCCTCACTACACTAAAACCTTCCAGGGTTTTGCATGCCTCACCCACTCAACCTAGGACATTAAGATGCGAGGCCGAAAAATCTTAATATTCAGGAATGTAGAATATGTGGCTTATTTATACAAGATACTGTCAAAAGAGCTTTGATAATTTTGGGACTGTGTGTTGATTATAATCATTATCTGTAACACTTAGCTTAAGCATCAAATATAGGGAGCACAGAAATCTGCTATAGTTTCAAGGAAAACCAATCTGAAGTCCAATGTATAAGCCTGATATAAACCCCAAGAAATTAGAGTCCGTAGTACAAACTTCCTGAACACTTCTTGTGGACCAATTTATTATAAAAAGTCCTTGCCATGATCTCTAACAACATCAATTCATTATGAAATTTAAATTTATGAGAACACATACCTTGGAATACCGGATATCAATAGACAGAATTCCTGGCTTGCTTGTTTTGTGAAGAGGATGACTAGAAAGCTGGGTATACCTCTCAAGAGCTGTAGTGGATGCCAATGTTGGTGGACGCTAACAAAGATAAAAGGAAAGATATAACTACTAACATTCCAATGGTTAAGCACATGTTCAAACGAAGGTGCTTCTCTGATTAGTCTTGCTGTTCAATATAACTATGTCTGAAAATCATTAATTAGACTACTCAGCGTGAACATGAAAATACCTGCCGCTTTTTACGCTGTTGAGATAAAGCTGCATTACAGTCTGTTAGCTCAGTAATGATCTCAGCAGAAATGCCAGGACGCATTCTCTTTCCTGGTGGGTTTATATCTTTTTCCTCAGCAGCTGCGATGTTATAAACACAACGTCAGTACACAGACTTAGCAATTTGATGAATGCTGAAATGAAAAGGAATATTTTGGATAGACCTCTTTTCCCATTGCTAAGAGTGGAAGCATTTTCAATAGAGGCTGCTGCTCCCAGCTGGGGCATCTTTCTTTCAGTCTGTGCAAGTAATGATCTTGCCTCATCCCTTTCCTTCTTTAGTCTAGCAATTACACGGCAAGCAGCATCATGCTGCAACAATAGATACAATCAAACCAGTCCATATAGTTGGGTCAGTAAATAAGACTGGCAATACTATATTACCAATCCAATTTGAATTTATTGGAACAAAGAACAAATGTACATAAAACAGAATAAAAGGGGCAAAAACAATTCCAAGGTCTTGGATCAAATGGACAGAACTAGTGATTGATAGAACCAAAACTTGTATGTAAGGGATGTTGATGGAGTCTTTAATAATTTGAAATAACAAAATGAAGGAAAATTCAAGATCTTCTAATCCTCAAAACAAAAGAGTTCTTCAATAGAACATAATTAGAAAGCACAAATATAGTTAAAGTGCAACTAAGAGCAAAAATATAGTTAAAGTGCAACTAAGTACTTTCCAAGTATAATAATCAAAAAAGCAAAAGACAATTAGGTACTCCAGAGTTGATATGCAGAACGCAAATTATCAGAAGAATGGGAAAATAATTGGTCACATCAAAATTTATTATGCAACCAAGACAATCTATTCCGATCACTGTAAACAAAAGCTTAAAGGACAAGAAAACTATACACCAGAAAAGGAGAAGGACAAAGGAACTTTATCATATATGTAAAATTTAAAGAGTTTTTAGTTATCAGATTCACAAGAATTGGTTTGGTTTTCTTTTCATCTCACAAACAACACTTACGTGTCTCAGTTCCTTCATGAAGAAGGCAATATTGTTAATCGTTATACTAAATTTGAGTATTAACATGTGTGAAAGATAAAATACAACACTATATTGATGGCCATTTCCCAAAAATACCAATGTCTCATCAATTTAATGCCACGAGAAAAATTTGCAAGCTACTGCAAACCTGCATTTCACCTAGATGTCCTGAAACCACTCGAAGAAATAAAAACGACGAATAGGGTCAAAAACCAAGCTCCAAAAACTTATTGAAAAAGCAGTTTTAGCTCTGATAAAGTTGAACACCTAAAGTACCAGTATGCCAAACTCTCATAAAGGCATAGTAAACCTTGACTCAATATTCCACAACATGAAGTCCAAATAAGCATGTTACTGAAACAAAAATCACTTAAGAAACTATTGAACTAGTAGATGGTAGGTCGTTGAGGTTTACCACATTTCAACGAGGACATAAATGGTTTATGACCAAAAAGGCCGTTTCAAAAGCAGTTATAACAGAACAGTTAACATAACATTTTTGCACCATATGCGACATTGTAAATGCATTGCTCTATCTAAAATAGATAAGAAGTTACACGCTCAAAGTCTAAAAGCAACGTTAGTCAAGTTGTCCAGTAGGAATATGACGGGGTGGAAAAAGAAGTAACAGTTTTACCTGGTATAGTGCATGACTTAGCTCTTGCCTTGCAGTATGCAATTGTTGCTCCAATGCAAAATTGGATAGCATCAGTCCATCCCATTCCTATAATAACAAAAAACATGACTAAGCTAATTGCTACAACATTTAACAGTTTTGTAATAACTGATTAAGGCATCTTATGAGCTCCAACAAGAATTTGAATGTGACAAAATCTAACCCTATATTGGTGTATATGCAAATAGAAAATAGTGCACCCAAAAAGGTAGGAGATGAGAGACACCTACATTTTGGAAAATCCCAAGCATCCCAAGGATGCTAGCAGTCCGTACAGTTTTTGGTCTCACGACCTACAAAAGTAAAAAAAAAAGCAACACAAATAGGGCATTTGAGGCTGAAGAAGAAGATGTAAGATTGGGAAAATGAAACCTTAAGAAACAAAAAATAAAAATTTGAGCAATAAATGAATGTAACCTGGCCTGTTTTAAGGGGAAATTTTTCATCCAAGGTAAGTGGTTCTCCAGTTATTGGACATTTTCTATAATCCTACAAACAATTAAAAAATATTTGTAGATATTAAAAAAAAAGAAAACAATTAGTAAATAGAGTAGTTGGGATAAACAAACCGAAATGTGTCTATGGATTAAACGTTTCTCATACACAAGGCCAGAACTCTTGGAGACCAATCTACCAACAATTATAAGGAAAAAAACATTGAATAAGCAACAGAAAAATCATAATAAACATCATAGAGTTTTTATCTCAAATGCCTTTACCTATCATATGTCCTTCTACAGGAATGAAACTTACTGAAATTATAACTTTCTGTAATAACGGATCATTTTTAAAATATCTGCATTAGGCATTCAAGACTAAGCTTCATGATGGCATTTGAAAATCTCAATAGCAACCATCACATTGTAGTTGCTACAACATCACCATGGGAGAACACAAAACACATTTGGAAGATGGCACCTATCCTTATCAATTTTCTCAAATGAGTCTGCTCGTCGTGGGATCCAACCATTGAATGCCTCCCCACAAACTGCAGATAGCAATGGTGGCCAACCAGTGAATGCAAAATAAGAAATTGGTACCCAATCACAAACAAACACAAGCAAAAAGTAAGCACCACTAGAAAAGAAGTCCATGCACAAAGTTGTTCCTAAATCATCCGGTATTCACAGAGATCAAAGTTCGACCCATCTCAAAAAATAAGAACAATAGTCATTACTAACACATACAAATTGAAATCCACACTTTTATAGATATAGAATTTTAGGAACCATAAGAAGGAAAATAAACACATATAAATGTTCTAAAAAAATCATTCAAAAATTTTCAAAAGCCAAAAAATCTTAACGAACCGATATGACAGATAGCAAAGTTATGAATTCAAACAAAAAGAAAAAAAAAGAAAATTTGTTTTTGGGATTCAAAGGCTTTTTGTTTTGTGGTCTACTTTTGGGATTTAAAGCTTTGATCAACAAGAAAACCAAGTCAAAAATGATCTCCCAGAGGCACAGACAGAAAGGCAACGAGGAAGAGAATGACATACTACAACATCCCATAAAAATAAGAACAGAATTTTGAGCAAAGATTTAGAGCCAGAGCCAGTGATCTGAAAAGAAAGCAAAGAGCTTTAGAGATCAAAAACCACACCAAAACGAGAACGCTTTTGCCTTGCCTTTGGGTAAACTTGCGAGACGAATAATCCCTTGGAAGAAGCTGTAAAATAAATTGAAACAATAGAAAAGCATCAACGTCTAAGATTCGAACACATCCGTAAACCACCAGATCTGGTGGAGATGTGAGAGCCAAGAAATGTGAGAGATGCAAGGAAAGAGTCAAAGAAGACTCTAGAGAAAATGAGAAATGAGAAGGACGAAGAGTAAAGAGTAAAGAGGGTAAAATTGACATTAAAATAAAAACTATTAGCTGATTACATCAAAATGCTCCTGTAGAGGAGCTTCTTCAAAATCAGCTGGTTGAATTGAATTAGCCAACCCATCCAGCTCATAACTAAGCAACCCCAACAACTTTTTTATAAAGTCAACCAATTGATTTGGGTCAATCAACTGTTTTTTGGCTAATCAGCCAACAACCAAATAGGGCCTAAAATAAAACTATAAGCTAATTACTTTAAAACGCTCCTATAGAGGAGCTTCTTCAAAATAAGCTGGTGGGGTTGAATCAACTCATAACCAAACAACCAAAAGAGTTTTTTATAAAGTCAACCAGTTAATTTGAGTCAATCAGCTATTTTTTGGCTGATCAGCCAACAAGCAAACGAGGCCTTAATGAAAGTGAGGACAAGACATAGGATTATTTATTTTATCACTTTTAAAGATGAATATACTCAATATGGTCACGTCTATTTAATTTCTTATAATAAAAAACATTAAATTGTATTATAAATACATGAATTTGGTTAAAATCAGTTAAATAGTATTTTTCTAATAAGTTCAAGATATTATATGATTAGAAAAGAATGCGAAGATAACTAACTATTCCTTGAACCTTATAATAAAATGACATTGTGGAAACATAAAAAAGAATAGTTCTTAAATGATTACTTATGTAATGGCATAAGCAAAATTACCTTTCATGCTATTAAGATGATGCATTGCTCATAGCTACTCATATACTTAATTGTATACCCATAAAATCAATTACAAATACATTGTATGAGTTCTAACCAAGTACAAGACTTGATATGACAAACCTAAAACCATACAAGTGTGCTGCCTATATTCATTATCTCTTTTATAAATATGAGAAACTAGGCTTAAGAGGGAAGAAAAGTATCTCTATTAGATATTCGAAACACTTAAAAGGATATGTGTTGATAGGTAAATAGGATAATGAAGGAAATTTTGACTTTGAATCACTAAAATGACTTTTCAAAATAGAGTGAAATAGTAAAATATATGTTTTTATATAAAACTATTGATTTTCGCACAAAATCAAGAAAAAGGACTTTATTTGATTCAAAGCAATGTGAAAAATGAAGAGTTAACTTAGAACAATTCATATTACACCCAATGAGAGTTTACATATTCTATGAGTAAGAGTGCTCAAACTTAACTCTGTGTATAAATTTGATTTGATTGACTAGTTTTTTACTTTTTTTGGTGGTTTTTGGAATGCTCATCTTGGTTTTATTTTACCATTTTCAATTGTTTTTGTTGGTTCTAATTCAAATCTTACTCTTTTGCTAGCATAAAGGTTTTTGATCTTTCCTTTATTTTTTACTAGTAACACCATTTGATCAAAATTTGCTTGCAGTTCTGTAGCTACACTCTTTTCTCTCGTGAGAACTAATTTTTGATATGAAATTATGTACCACTATATTAAAGGTGCTTGAAAAAATTTTTACGAAAAAGAATATTTATTCGTGGGGGATTTGTTTTTGTTTGAATCTGTGTATATTTACTGCATTATTTGCATTTTTAGTTAGAGTCTTTGAATTCTAGGGTTTTTATTTTTGCTTTTCACTTTTTTCTTTCTTCAGCATCAATTTAGGATTTGGAAGTTTTTGCCCAACCAGCTGTTACATGCTTTAGTTTCCTCTCTCCCTCACTCTCTCTCTCTACATATATATTTCTTTCTTTCTTTCTTCTTATTTTGCCAGTTATTTTCTAATGTTGTATTAGTAGGGTTTATTTGATTACTATTTTTAACTATTCTAGTAGTTTCATATTTTAGTTGTGCAAAACTATTAAAATCCTATTCTTTTTAGTGTTTCGTTAGTAATCTTACTATTCCTATTCCAGTATTCATTGTTCCAAGAACAAATTCAATTGGCTGAGTTGAATCTTATTCCTAGATATATATATATATATATATATATATAATTTACACTAGTTATTATTTTTCTATGATTGCTTTTGCTCTTCCTTTTGATTGTTGTATTTATTTCCTTTTATTTGAACTTTTCTAAGCTCCAATTCTTGTTTTTTTTCTCCAGTAATCTTAACATTATTTAGGGACTTATTGTGCTTATCTTGTATAGCTTACGTTAGGTAGGGTAGGAATGGTGGCTTTGACGTCTGAAGATAGCTAAGGGCTAATCGTTCAAAGTGTTTTGGGCCTAAAAGAAGAGAAGATGTTGACAGATTGCAAATAGGTTCTTTAAACATTAGGACTCTTATTAGGAAGTTATTGTAATTAGTGGAGATTTTACATAAATATAAGATTCATATAGCATGCATTTAGGAGATAAAGTGGATGAGGGTTAAAGTAAAAGAGATCGATGGATTCAAACTTTAGTATTTAAGGTGTTTGAGGCAACAAAATGGTGTAGGTGTCTTGGTTGTCAAAAAACTCTTACATAATGTCGTAGGGGTAAAAAGGACTAATGATAGGATCTTGTCCTTAAAGGTTATAGTGAAAGATATTGTTTTCAATGTGATGTGTGCTTATATAACCGAAGTAGGGTTGAAAAAATAGCTTAAGTGCCAATTTTGGGAAAGGCTAGATGAGGTGATTCTGCAGATTCCTCCTCATTAGAAAATTATTCTAAGAGGAGACTTTAATGGCCACATAGGGGCAACCTTAGACAAGTATTCATAGGCTCATAAGGGTTTCAAGTATAGAGATAGGAATGAAAGTGAGAATGCTTTTTTAGAATTTACAATAGTGTTTAACTTAGTGGTAGCCAACTTATTTTTCAAAAAAGAAAAAAGAGGAGCATCAGATGACTTTTAGGAGTCGAACCAAAGACTCAATTAAACTACTTCTTTGTAAGGTAGAGTGATCAACCTAGTTGCAAGGATTACAAAGTGATACCAAACACATGTTTGTCAACTTAGCACATATTGTTTGTTATGAATCTTATAATTAAGGGTTGGAGGAAGAAGAGAAGTCCTTGGAGGTGTACTAAGACGGTGAAATCTATAAGGAGATATTATGTAACAACTTAAGGATATAGTAATGTTTGGAGAAGAATGGAAAATGGAAGGGGATGCTTACCAGATGTGAGAAAGAGTCGTAATTCTTTTAAGGAATGCAACTAAGAAGATCTTGAGAGTTTCTAAAGGGCCTAGGGGTAGTAAGATGGGTCTTAGTGGTGGAACAAAGATGTACAAGAAAAGGTGAAGATCAAAAAGGCTGGTTATGAAGCTCTATCGCTTAGCAATACAAATGTAGAGAGGGTAGTTACAAACTGGCAAAGAAAGAGGCAATGAAGATTGGAAACTAATAATACCAATGATTGGAAATTATACCAACAATTATCTCAGCGATTGGAAACTAACAGTCTCAGAAGCAAAAAGTATAACTTACGAGAAATTAGGCCAATGATTGGAAACTAATAATGGAGAAAAGGATATATTTATTTTAGCAAAAGCTAGGAAACAGAAAGCGATAGATTTAGATCAAGTTCATTGTATAAACAATGAAGTAAGATGAGTACTCGTGGATAAAAACGACATGGAAGAGATATTTTTATAGCATTTTTAATGAGGAAAGAGATGCAACATCTCATCTGATGATCTTAGCACGTTCAAGAAATATCATAACTTCACTTGTTGTTGTTAAATTATAAGAGAAGAAATTAAAGAAGCTTTGAGGGGGATAAAAAGTGAAAGGACCATAGGACCTGACGAGCTACCTATATAGGTATGGCAGCGCCTAGGACAAGGTCCTACTTAGTTATCTAAGCTTTTTAATATGATCCTTAAATCCACCAAAATGTCAAGTGAGTAGAGACTAAGTACTCTAATTCTTTTATAAAAGAACAAAGGGGACATCTAAAGCTGTAACATCTATAAAGGCACCATACTACTCAATCATACTAATAAGTTATGGGAGAGGGTAATTGAGAAGAGAGTGAGAAACATTACACCTATCTCAAAGAACTAATTTGATTCCATGCCAAGAAGGTCCACGGCAGAAACTATACACCCCCTGAAAAGATTAATAGAATATTACAAGGAAAGATAGTAAGACCTACACATGGTTTTCATCGATTTGGAGAAGGCTTATGACAGGGTACTTAGGGAAATTATGTGGAGATGTTTAGAAGTTAAATAAGTGTATATGATCTATGTACAGATTATTAAGGATATGTATGAAGGTGTTAGGACTAGAGTAAAGATGACAAGAGGAGATTTACAGCATTCCTCTATTAATATCAGGTTATATTGAGGATCCTCATTGTGCCTTTCCTATTGACAATAGTAATGGATGAGTTCACCAAGAATATCAAAGGAGATATGCTTTAGTGTATGTTATTTACCGATGATATTGTTTTAGTGGATAAGACAAAAGAGAGTGTCCATATCAAGGTAGAACCTTAGAGGGATATGCGAAGCTCAAAGGGCTTTAAATTGAGCAGGACTAAAATGAAGTATTTAGAGTGTAACTTTTCAGGTCATAGGGTGGCATCACAGGTGGAGATAAAGATTGATTTAAAAGTTATACCATATAAAGATTATTTTAAGTATCTTGGATCCATCATTCAAAGCAATGGCGAGATAATTGAAGAGATAGTTCTTCTTATCAAATTAGGGTGACTTAAATGGAAGGGTGCATTAGGAGTTTTATGTAACGAGAAGATACTACTCAAGCTAAAAGGTAAATTCTATAGTTTAGTAATTAGGTCAGTCATGCTCTATGGGAAAATTTGATAATCAAATAGGTGTATACTCACAATTTAATAGTGACAGAGATGAGGTTGCTCTGTTAGATGTGTAATCTTACAAGAAGGTCAAGAATGCAGTGGTAAGAGACAAATTAAGGGTGACTCGTATTGATGGTATATTAAAGGAGACAAAGTTTAAATGATTTATATATGTTAAGAGGAGACATCCTGACGGCTCAGTGAAAAGATGAGAGATTATTATACTTAGGGCTTGTTTGGTTGAATGCTAATTAATGGAACGGAAAGGAACAGAATGGAACAGAAGGGAACGGTTTATAATATAATGGAATGTAATATAGTGATACGTTGTTTGGGAAAGATAGAAGGGTTTATAATGTGATGTAATGAAATATTGTTTGGAAAATGGATAGAATGGAATGTAATGTATAATAAATGACTATTATACCCCTTATATTAAAATAATTATTCTAGAAAGTTTATTATTTTATTATTAATTATATAAAAATATTATTATTAATTATTTAATAAATTATATTTTATTTTATTTTATTTTATTCTATATG
>JAOTAY010000191.1:47989765-48007699 GCA_025629805.1 Erythroxylum baracoense
CTATTCATGTGCATATATGAATGCATGAACATGACAATACACTTTTAAGTATTCCTAACTCGTTCCAAATTATCAATATACCATTCCCATAAGTGAGGGGATGTTACAAGCTAGGTATTTTGGGCCTTTTCAGATTATGGATAAGTATGGGACAGTCACCTATAAGCTCCAATTACCGCTAAACTCTAGGGTCCATCTGATGTTTCATGTATTTTAACTCAAGAAGGCTGTGGGGAACTATTCGATAGAGGCAACTTTACCTGAAGGGCTGGAAGTCAAATTGGAGGATATTATAGAACCAGAAAGTGTGATAGCTAACAGGGTAATCACTAAGACAAGGGATTCAAATCACCAATGGTTGATCAAATGGAAGGGCAAGCCTATGGAGAATGCTACTTGGGAGGATGAATCTGTTATTCGCAGCCAATTTCCTCAATGCGGCCTTGAGGACAAGGTTGTTCTTCCGAGGTGGAGCAGTGTTAGGACTGATATAGATATAGGTGACGACAATTTAGAAAAGGGGGAGAATAACAGAAAAGGGAATAAGCCTAGAATATGGAGAGTGTATTCGAGGAGAAAGAAAGAAGGTATAGAGGGGAGATAGTTAGTTAATTAGTTAGTGGCTGAGCTGGCAAAATAGAATGGTTTTCAGGACTAGGGGATTTAGAGTCAGGAGGAGGGGGAGAGAGAACAAGTAGGAGAACAGATTGTGAGTGTAGACAGAAAGAAGATTATTCTTTCTGAGGAGCTTTCAGCTCTGAGAGTGTTACTCGGATATCACTACTTGTATTAGCCATATTATATTCTGAATAACAACAATATAGTATTCAGTTACTCAATAGTATAGACTTACTCTAGTATTAGAAGTTCTATCATCCATGAAAAGGCAATAAGAAGAAAACCCGATTTATTTGGTTCTGTTTTTGGAGTTTTTGTTTTGATCATTTTAAGGTGCCTTGTTTTCTGGTTTAGAATCGTGTGAGTGAGAGAGCGATGGAGAGAGATTGCATCGAGTAGTTGAGTTGCATACAGGAGTTGAACTTAAATTTGTTTTCCATGGTAGTTTGTACTATCCCTTCCTCTCATGATTTTTCTTTACTCTTAATTGCGGCTGCTAGACTGCAACTTATGAGCTTTAAAAGTTTTTCAATCATGTTCATTCATTTCTTCTCTCCATTACTTTATTTGTTGTTTATTTTCATTTTATAATCTAACTTTTTTTGCAATCAAAACTCTGGAGTAGAAGACTTTCCTCTTTACTCCTTTATGGGTTTGCGTCATTATCAACCCTATTGCATGTTTGCTTATTCCACATAGGAGATAGGGTAAAGTAAAATCAACCAAAGAGGAAAGTTCTTTGATGTTGTTCACATGGAAAGCAATTACAACTTCAATATTTACATATATACCTACAAATTTTCTGAGCTATGATACCTTTGGTTTTCCCATTTCTACGTTCTCTCTTACTCAAGTCTCTTACGTCTGTCTTTATTTCTGTTATTCTTTAGTTTTCTTTCCGAAAATTGTAATCATCTTTTGTACTTTGATAGTGATAGGTATGGCATGAACATTCTACTTTTTCCTATTTCTTTTCCCAATATCTGATGCTAACCCTTCAAGTTACTTTCCAGATTCGTTTTAGAAGTGAACTGCACGAGAGATGGAAAATGAAGTTGTCTGCCATTAACATGCTCTATTAGAGTGGTCAAACGAGATGGAGGATAAAATTGTTGTTAAAGCTCAGAAAGATGGTAACTGCGGAGGAAACACAGAAGTATGGAGCAGTAGCATTTCCAAATCTAAGTCCAAAAAGTTGGTGAGAAGGGTGAACTCACAGAATTCTCTGATTTTAAATTTCAAGCAATTTCAACGAAGTAAAAGTTATATCAAGGAGTCTTTCCTTCAAAGAAGTCATATCTTAGGCAGTTGGATTCCAAAGCATATGGTGTCTGCAGATGAGAAGTATTTTCGTCGATGCCTGGAACTCATTCATATCAGTGCTTCAAAAACAGCTGCATGTGACATCTCTTTGAACTGGAACAGTGAAAACATGAGCTTTATGGATGATGGTCTGGATCCACCTAAACTAGGATGTAACAGTGCACATGATTTGGCTGGAACTGGTATTGACAGTCCATTAGCAGCCGCAACTGGTAATGTTCTGATTAGTTCTTCAGGGCAATGGATTGTTGGCTCCATTATGGGTAGCAAGAGCATGGTAAATATCCTGAAGAACCCTTTGTTGGAAAAATATGGTGCCTTTGATGGTGGAGCCAATTTCAAAGAAATGGTGTCCAATGATGTTAATCAATCAATATCATACAATTTTATGGAGTCTCCGATCTGGATGAGTAATTATTCTTCACACAAGATGGATAAAGGAGTACCTTTTCCAAGAATCCATAAATATGGACCTGACACTTTGCATGAAAGGCTTGTTTCTATTTCAAGCACAAATTCTACATGTTCTGACCAGCCGTCATCTTCTCTTTCTGACCCTACTACTCAAGGAATGCTCCAATGCATTTGCAAGGGTAGCAACCCACATTTTGTTTTCTCTGTCGATGACCAGAAGGTGGTCTACGTTGCAAACTTGTTGGAAACTGAATCAATGGACTGTATGTACTTGTTCCATTCAAAAAAGGGTGGTCAAAGGGAACACGAGATCCATGATAATGATTCTCACCTTGTAGGAAAGATGAAAATATCAACTTCTTTTACTTTCTGCCCCGACAATTGTAGAATTATGCAGAGAGAGTTTGTCTTGTTTGGTGGTAACGAAATCATTATGGAAGAGATGCACACTTCAAGCCAGCAGTTGAAGAAGAATAAGGGATTCTCCAAGAAGGTCGCAGATGCGTTCCGAACTGGTCGCTCAATGAAGAAGAGAACTAAATCAACATTTGGTGGATCAAGTGCTGTCATGGAGAGATATTCTTTGGAGCCATTTCAAGATATAGATAACAATGTTGATGCACTTGGTGGAGACAAACTTTCAGGAGACCATCTTCCACCAAATCTGGAGTTGGCTGCCATTGTTGTGAAAGACCATCTACCTGAGATTCGTCAGGAGAAAGGTGGAGGTTGGGGCATGAAATTCCTCAAAAAAGTTCGCCTTAAACAAAAAAGTGATGCCACAGAAGCCCGAGGATCTTCTTGTTGTACTCAAAATCCTGACAGTTGCTCAATAAGTATGGATGTCATTGTTCCAGCTGGTCTTCATGGTGGTCCAAGAGCCAGGAATGGTGGCCCTTCTAGTCTTATTGAAAGATGGAGATCAGGTGGTTCCTGTGACTGTGGTGGCTGGGATCTAGGATGTCCTTTAACAATACTTAGAAGTAACATGAAAGAACATTCATCTGAAGCAGAAACACAAAGAGAGTGCAAGTTCACTGAATTTTTCATACAGGTACGTGTTAGTTGTCTAAGGTGGCAGGTGCGGTGCTTAATTAATTTTGGTGCCATGTGAAAGTAGAGATAGAAAAGAGATTAATGAGAGAGAGAAGGGAGAAGAATATAGACATTGATTTAATGTAGTTCGATTATGGAGCTTATGCCCATTGATACAGCGAAGGCTTCTGAGATATGTTATTCGTTAAGTTTAACACATTTATTTATAATAGTAGGGCAGTACAATATTTCAAATTAAGGTAATAAAATATTACTAAATAATATCTAAGATCTGTTGCATTATAGGATACACAATGTTCTTATACTAGATATGTAGTAATATTTTTATAGTAAATATTGAATTTTCATGATCTTCAACAATTAGTGACTGCATTCTTAACCTTTATCTTATGAGGAACACAGCTGTTTAATTGTGGAAAAGATGGGATTATTTTCAAAAAGTTTATATAAGAATATGGAACTTTAGAATATTTTTTGTTCAAACATATTTTCTATTTTAAAATTTGGAAATCTATGTTTCCAATTTCCCAAACTTATAAAATTTCTAAACAAGACATTTCCTCTTTTCTTTCTTCCTTATCGCTTTTTTCCTCTCTTCTTTTTATTGGCTTTTTCACAGTTTCCTTTTCCTTTTGAATGATTTCAAAATTTTCTAAGGAGATTTCCTAATTGTATTTAATGAATTCCGTTTTTCCTTTTTGTCTCTCTTTTCATGGAAAGATTGAAAATGAGGAAACATAACATGGTATTTGCAAAATAGAAAAATAGAAAATGTTTTCTGTTATTGAACATGTCATCACATTCTTCTGATGTCATCGTATACTTGATTGAATCACACATTTTGTTGTAGTTAATTTTGCTGCTTAATCCTCACTTAGAAAGATCTGAGGAAAACATTTGTACAAGTTGCATAACCAACTGATGAGGTTCTATAATATAGTTCATATGTATAGTTATGGCTTAAAAAAATCCATCTTTCGCATTTTTGGGTAAATTTTACTGGCATCTTGCTACATTCATGGGTTATTGCGACAATTCTTCTTGGATTCAGAATTTTAAGCAACTGCATATTTGGTCAAATAGGCATTGACATTTCATGTCTCAACTTCAACTTTGCAGGGTTTAGAGAAAGGTTTTCCCCCGTTAAGGATGGTGAATGTCTATGATGGCTTGTATTTTGTTCATTTTCAGTCAAGTTTGTCAGCTTTGCAGTCTTTTTCAATTGCAGTGGCACTTATTCACAGTCAGAATCCTGCCCTCCAATCCAAAAATGTATAGGATCTAAAGTAGCAAGATTGATGACTGGGATCATGTAGTTGTTATGACTCACATTCTGTCACAGAAATTAGTAAGTTGAAATTCAATTATTTATACACAAAAAGTAAGATGATGATCTTCGTCTTTTTCTTTTAAAGCGTTGCAGTTTGTCAATTGTTAAATTGTGTTCATGGTTTTTGTTTGTTCTTAATCATTCTCACTAGGGATTGGTTATCCTGTAACGTTTACTCGAGAAGCTCTTGTAACTGCTCTGTTTTGGTTGAATGTTCATTTTCTTTTGGTCAAGAAAAGTACAATCATTTGAGGGATGATATACAAAGAATTTTGTTCATGTCCGTTAGCATAATTTGGAATCTACATGGTGCAATAAAGAATTGAATTTTCGAGCATAAGATGAATCGACATCAAGTTAAACCTGTGGCAAAAATCTTTAATTTTTGTGAACCTGAAGAAGATAGCTGTGTTCTGCTCTTTCATATATTCAATCTCCTTGCCTTTCTTATCTGACGTCTATATCGAACAGACTTGCCGGCGGATGACCACAATGGCGGGTTAGCTGAAGTTTATGCAATTGTTTTATAAGGGAGATCCCATTAATTGATTACTTGCATAAGGGCAGGTAGAAATGGATATGTATAACTTGGTTCCTTACAATCTTTTAGGACTTGCATGCTTGAAATTGATCATCAGTAGGATGCAGTGTTTCACGCTTTAATGGCCAATCAGTTCGATTTTGGCAGAACTGTAAACCTAGGCAACTTATTTCATAGACCTTGCTTCTGGAGGATATTATGAATTCCAGCGGTTGCTATATTGCTTACTCTGTATGTATTTATTAATTTATCCTCTTACATGATAGATGGATCTTGCTTTTCTATTCAAGTTAATGCATTATCCTAAGGAGCTAAAATGGATTCAACTGGTTGGAAGCCTGGACAGCATATCTCTGTGAAATGATCACCTCTTAATCTCCTTTACTTACCATTCAAAGCTGTGGATTTTGCATCTCAGCTATGTAGTCATTTCGGTATCCAAATGCAGAAGTATTTATATGATCGTTTTAGTTATTCTTCTTCAAAATGTAATTCCCCACAAGAACTGAAATAATGTACGTGTTTTAGTGGTCGGACCTTGAGATTTTCTTGGAAATTATATGCAATAGCATTATGATGTACAAGCAATATGTACGTTAGAATAATCCACATTTGTAATTTTCTTAATCTGATTTTCTTTTTTAATACTAACTGATTATTTTTCATTTTTAATCTTCTTTGTCAATATGTGTTCATTGTAAACGAAGTCTAGGCCATTAATTTTGTTAAAATATTTCATTTAAAATGAATAACTTAGGGATTTATTTTTTTTGAGTGAATATCTACTTTTAGCTTATTTTTAATTAATAGTGACTCATCGTAACATGTTGGGTAAGACAAGTACAATTGCTTAAAATAGCTACTTGCAATCCCAGAATGCTGTAAGCTTCTCCAATGAAATACATTTCATCAAATGGGCAAAACAGAGTGATCATGCAAAGATCAGATATTGACCGGATCCATTTTAATTTCACAACAAAAGATACATTTTTAATATGTACACTCAGTTTATAATATACTATATCGGGGCAAAATTGTTTTATACAGAACTCAGGCAGCCTACTTTTTGATCCAAAAAACTGTGTGAGCTATTGAACTACTAGGTAGAAATGCATTAAATTCTACAGTTAGCTATACGGATCAATAGATCATTTATACAACAGTGTGTCAATATCTGTTCTTCTTTTCTTTACCTGCAAAACCATCTTCAGAATTCAGGAACTTCAAGTGATCAATCATATATATCTTACTTTTCAATACAGAGAGACGCTTATCTTACCAAATATATTTGATTTTAGTGGAAATCGAAGAGATGATGATCCCTTCACTCTAAGCTCACTAAGTTGTTTGGTTGGTTTCTGACTAAGTGGAAGACTACTCCTTTCTCCACCCGAAATGTTTGGACCCTTTTGGGCCCTTTCTTGATATACAGCTGGCGGTGCAAGTTTTAGCTGAGGCATGTTTTCCATCTGAATAAATCGCTGCTCCCTCTGAAGATTAGACATCATCTCAAACTGCAGCATAAAAGTTCATGTTGATTAATCTTTTTTAGGTCTACCCCGGTAAGGCAGAAAAGTTGAACAACAATTATAAATAAGATTTACCCGTGATATGTTCTGAAGCCCATAGGAATTATCTATCAAATCTTCGTGTGGTTGTAACATGTAAGGTCCTTGTGCTCGTGAAGCTCTTGTTGAAGCCTGATCAATCAAACCATCATCTGGAAGAGCTGATTTATTTTTGGCCCTCTGTGCATTCTTCTTTGGCATACAAATGGGACATCCAGATAACGAGCCTCTGCTAGGTGATTCATTTTCCAGAAGTTCACACTGGAGATGAGTTGCATGACCGCAATTGAAAACTCGAACAGAGAAAGTAGAAGAACCTTTGGAGAGAAGGCAGTTGCATATACAACATTCTAGACCCCTGGGGGCATAACCATGAGATGCCCCCTTCTTGAGCAAGCTCATGGCATAGAATGTATCATCCTCTATCACTGATTTAGCAGTATCCTTGAGCAAATAAAAAAAGAATCTGAATCAACTAACTAGTTGATAGTAGTGTCATATTCAACAAGTGAAGCTGACAGGGACAAAGGAGAGAGACAACAAAAAGTAACAGAAAAAGAAGTTGAACGGCGTCATGCAGAGAGCAAAGCCAGTAACTGAACCACATATTTGAAACTATTAATTAGTACCAGAATTCTTCTTTCAAATCCATAAGTTCCCAGCATCCCCAATATGGTAATTTTAAAATCTCCAAGTTCCTGGTTGCCATCATCAGAGAGGAGCTTTGACATGATAGTTGTAAGACGAACGTAACCTATCATTCCCTCAACAATCTCTTTGATGAACTGAGAGAACAACTTCCTCAATACACGTGCACCTTTGTGGGATTTGGAGATTTTCCATTTGATTACACACACAACATCATCATTCCTAGTACTCTGATTTTCTATTAGTGCCCCAGAACCAATATTCGCTTCATATGCCCCCTTATTGTCATAAGATTCCATCAGAGGCTCACAGAACCTGTAACAAAGCCAGTAATTTGCCAAAAAAGTGGATGGATAAACAGTTAATGGGAAGCCATAAAAGCATTAATTTTGGATATTATAGAGAAATGTCAGATAGAGCTGTTGAAAGTCCAAGAAGAACTTGAAGGGATGATGTATCATGGAATCTTAGGCGCAAAGCAAACATTGCAACTTTTTGCACACAACACTTATGAAAACTGGAGAATAATTATTCAGAAATTAAATAACTGACAACCCAAGCCAATTGGCCGAAAATATTTGGGAATCTTTCTGAATATAAAAGCAAGAAAGAATCAAGATTTGTCTATCAGTAAGATCACTGCTGTGAGAAAATATCACTGGCGAAGCTAATATCACATGAATAGTATAGCTGACAAACTAATTTAGTAAAAGAAAAGTGCATAGACATTGAGAAAGAAGAAATTATTGCACTAAGAACTTCTCTAGAGAGCATGTGCTTTGTGTTTTAGCTGGGACTTATTTCGTAAGTGTGACCTGACAAGCATTAGATTCTGCCCTCCAAGTTTTGAGCTAAACATATGGCTTACCATGTTTGCCACACAATGAATAGAACTTGATGAAGTCAGAAAAAGCGAAGAAAGAGACAAGAAAAAAGGGTAAAATCCAGATAAACAGTCTTGGTTCACAACTCTGTGAAGGAAAAAAACATAGAAATCTCCACAACTTTAAGCAATTTTTATCACTATGATACAACAGTTATTTCAACCCTGTGAAAGGAATCTTACGTTCTAATTTAATAGTTCATAAACAAAAAGAATGATCAGACATTTCATGAGGTAAATTTAAAATCATTGAAGAAAGAGAAAGAGTCGAGGAACATTCAATGTTCAACTGCAGAATAATAACTTCCATGACAGTAATGTAGAAAATGCGAAACAATGATCGATCCTTGCACTGACTCACCAATGTAATAGTTGCATAGCTAGAAGCCACAAACAGCTCTATCAAGTATTTCATTAGCACCAGAGAATGTGGAATTAATAAAAGCACATTTGAGTTGCACTTACGAGTCCAGTAATTTGAACCAGAGTGTCTCCGACTCCTCAGGAATCAAACGAAGAGTATTGCGCTGACATAATCCAATACAAGCTTGTAATATACTGCGAATATCATTCACCTGTAACATCAAGTTTTCAGATAATTTTACACACATAAGGAACCCATGAAAAGAAAACATAAAATGTTGAAAAAAAGTTTAACCACATTATACAAATAAGAGACGTGCAGACCTCTTTCATATTTGAAAGAGTGTGGTAGCACTTAATACTTGTAGAACTACTGAAAGCTTTGCCTGAAACTATGCTTCCCACAGCTTTATCCAGCTCAGCAAATTTATCAAGAAGGCCAGAAATTCTGAACAAGAGAGCACTTCCAACATCACCAACCCTTTCCAGTAAAAATGCAGCGGCATCAATTATCCCATATTCCTGACACAAGCGTAAACAGTGCTCTACGCGGTAGCTATCAAAAGTTTCTAAAAATCTTAGGACTGAATTTGGCTCATACTGGCACAGTAGCTGCAAAAATGAATGCAAACATCCAGAATCAGACAATTAGATAGACTTGCACTTGCACATGTACATTGCACATGATCAAAAATATTATTTAAAAATTGGCCTAGTTTAACTATTAAGGCATATGTATATAGCAATTGCTAATAGTTTACTAATCATTAACAGTCAAATTCTTAATTCTAATATCTTGTAAATTCGACTCAACCTTAAGTTAAATGGAAGACATGCTCCTGTAAAAAGCATTACACAAGGTAACCAGTTGTTCTTGTGAAAAGAAGTTTTTCGCTTAAAGTTTTCAAAATATAACATCAAATACCAGAGAAATACATCTTGAATTATATAGGGAATCCACAAACTAATAAGGTAACTTAAACAAATTAACACCAGAAGTTGTGAACCATCATGCTTTCACATATATAGCTGTGTATATATATTAGTAAGAAGATGGTTGGGTGGTATTCACTAGCTCTGAATCAATGAAATATTAACTCATTTTATAGCAGACAGAATTTGGCAAAAAATTAATTGAGAAACAAGATGAAACGTATAACAGTTCCATAAAAGAACCGATATCATTAAAAAGGTGATACATGAGCTTACCTCCAAATAAAGCTCAATCATGTCATCAGTGACATTGACAACATTATTCCGCACAAACTTGGAAATTTTGGTTATTTTTTCCAAGTAAGTCTCAAGTCTTTTATTCTGGTCCTCCCCTATTCTTCCATTATAAACATCTGCACTGCTATCTCTTCTTAAATTATGGAAGTCGAGAGTCCCAGACAAGTGAACTTCAATTACAGTCTTTAAGTAGAGAAAAAGACTTTTTGGATGAGAGCGTAGTTCAGAAAGAACATGATCAGTTTCATTGTTGAAATGGTCCATGACCAAGAAGAATGTGCCCTCTCTGAAAAGATGGAAAAATTAAATGAGAAAAATAAACTATCAAAGATGAAATTGAGCAGCATAAACATTTGATATTGAGATGAGCCAATTCTTTCAGACTAATTTGCAAGAAGCTTTACCTGCTTAAGACAACCAACTCTGGGATCATTGAGACTAAAGCTCTTCGAAAAGCCTCGTATTGATTGCCACTAAGCTGTTCCAACAAATCGTTGATATACGAGAAGGCATGGATTGGTTCATCAACATCTTTCATATAACTTTCAAGAGCGGGAAGATACTGATGTCTGATGCTATGAATAAAGCCACAAACCTGTAAAGAACATCAAAAAAATAACAAATAATACCAGAAAAGATATACCTAATCAACAACTACACTCTATTCGCCAAAGCCAATATACAGAAACATGCGTGGAAGAAACACCTGGTGAAAGCCTGCTCTCTCACAAAGTTGCAACACATAAGAAGCATTCCAGTCTGCCACAGGTACTACTTGTATAAGGGCAAGCACTTGCTTCTCTCTACTTTTTGAAGTTCCAACCATCTGTACATGAGTGCTTGTTGGCAAATTACTTCCTGATGTCAAGTATTCCAATATCTGATTCAGCACACTTTTTGAAACATAAGCATTTCTACACGCGACATAGCAGCCAATGAATTCAAATACATGCCCAACATCTTTCCTTGTAGGCCACACTTCCCCTGATTCAGCATCACCAGTGCTGGCTGACTCATCTGCTTGAATTACATATCTTTCAATAATATGAACGAGAGCATCGACTGTATTTTGAACTAGTATATTCTGACTTGCAGCCATCATATATTCTTGCTTGGATTCCAAATTTGCAGTAGTAGAATCATGCAAAGAAAGGTCAGGGTTTTGGGTTTTATCGTCTTCAAAAGCACACTTGAGAACATCCAAAGTAGCTTCAGTATCTAACTCTAATAGGTGATATAGATTTAGGTATGTTCCCCTTGATTGCTTGCATTGTGCTGCTTGCAAGGTTTGGGAGTTTGAGTTTTCCAGCAAAAACTGTATAAGTTCTGCTCTAAGAGATGACACTCGTGTTGAGGGAAGAGTTCCATGCCCTGCAAGAAGGAAATTTTTAGTCTTTCTGAATCATTCATCAAAATAAGGCACAGATCAGTATATGTAATTCTAGGAAAAACCATATTGCAATGACATCATCAGGTTGAACAGTAAAAGTTAATTCTGAAGGACAACTACTGAATATTCTGCACACTGAGAAAGTGAAGCTATAGGACTTAAAAATTACCGTAACAAACAAAAATGTTAGATATTAAGAAAATTCCTAAGTTTCTAGTAATTGGTGTCAGGAGATTTACAATTATTATTTAATATCTCCTATGTAGGAAGTCTCCGATATTAGAATAATACTATTCTGAAATATTAGCAATATTTTGTATGGCCCTATTATTATAGATAAAAAAAGGATAAAAAATCTAATCATTAGTAAGTCATTGAATTGTCTATTTTTATTTTTACAGGGAATCAGAGCCTGGAAAACCCCAAAAAGAACGAAGAAGAGGAATGTTCTGTGGTGAGGTAGCATTGTCCACACCACTAAGTGATACTGTTCATTGGGTGATGAACCACTATAATACTATTGATACTTTTTGTTTAGTCCTGAAAATTTTATTTTCGTTTGAATTTGGAGATTTTCTCTTGAATTTCTTATTGACGAGTTCTTTTTTTTTTTTGTCTTAAAGATTTCGTTCCAATTTGCCTTTGAAGATCTTTGTTTTAAGCTGATGAACAATATCGACTAATAGATCAACTTCACTCGTGGATGTTGGAGAACTCAACTGTGGTTTTCCTATACCATAAAATTGACTTCAACGGTGGTGGTTCGAGCAAGTGTGTCACATTCAAACTCTTCTAAAGTAAAATCCCTCATCAAAGAGCATAACGTAGAGATAGAAATAACTAGATTGCTCAACCCCTCCAATGTTTGATGATATGGAAAAAGTTTTATTTGGTCTTAATCATATCAAAGTTGGACCAAGACCTAGTGGTCTCAATGCTTAGTTCTTTTAAAATACATAAAATTACACCAAGCATTTAGTTATTAATGTTCTACTAGCGTCAAGATTCCCAATGCTTAATTTTCATTTAGATTTAAATAATTTGAACTTTTCAATATTTGAAAATATAATACGTATGACACTGTCACATAAAGTCATTAGAAAATATCACCAAATACAAGTATCATCCTTCTATGAATTACTATTTATATCACATACATCATATGCATAGGATTTAACAATTCACTACTATCATCATCCTTTGGTCATATGATGAAGGTTTGTTAGGGTCAAGAATTATATAATGAAGGTTCCAACCCCTTACAGATTATACAAAATTATATAAATTTAGGATAATGATGATTTGTAACAAACCGAAGCATCTATACTCCAATTTGAGGGGGGTTTTAGAGATTAACTACCATGTTATGGATCCTATAAAGGAAATAATTGTATTAACTTGCATTATCCTTCCATTTCAAATATAAGGGTAAATTAATAATAAATCATTCTACAATCTGTTATATTTCTTCTACCATGTCAGACAACCACTCAAGTCAAAAGGTTATCCTTGTTTCTGGTAGGTTGTGATTTGTCATGTTTGTCCACACTTGTTATAAAGGCATATTAGAACATAACCATCTTTATGCCTCACCCAATAACTTAAGCTTTTGAGTTAAATGGAGAAAAGAAAAACAATCTGAAAATCTGATGAGAACATGCCAGCAGTTTGTGCCATACCATTCAAAATCTGTCACATATCATTACCAAACACTTCAAAATGATCAGAGTAGCATAATAAAGGATTCCAATGGCGTAGGAAACTATATAAACCTCAGGGGGATATATAGTTTGAATAAATCATCAGTTCATTAGAAACTATTCCTCAAAAGAAATCTTGAGAAAGATAAACAACTAATGCAATGTCCAAAAGTTAGTTGACCAAATAGAGTCGTCTTCACTTGCAGCAGAATTTGCAAAAATGATGAGAGCAAAAACAAATTAAAAAAGTGGGGCGTCTTACTAAATCAATGTGTGAACACAAACCTGGTGGAAATGCAAGACCTGAGAAGCAATATTTCAGATAAACAAGTATCCTGTACCTGTTTGAAAGAAGAAAACTCCAGATTCAGTGATATCATAAAACACAACATATAGGTTAACTAATCAACTTAAACTTTATTGCCAATCACAAAATTGCCATGTCATCACTCTTACTATTCAAACAGAACTGAAAATACTGTTATCAAAAGATTAAGCAAATCAACAATAGTATTGCGAAGACCCATTTTTGGAACTCTATGAAATAGTCAACCTACTGCCAAGATTTTGATCCTAAGACGTAAATTTTCCAAGCAAATCCAACATAGTAAGAAAGTCAGTATTAAATAAATTATTGCAGGCAAGAACAAGGTAATAAAAAATTTAACACCATTATAAAACACAGATATAGAAATAAGATGATTTACCCAAGAATGCTAGCATTCTCTGTATGACTCTTTTGCAAAACTACCAACAATTCCTCCAAAGGTGTCTTGAAATCATCCAATCCTTTATTGAAAAGATAGATCAAAGCACCATATAATGCATGCTCCCGACATAACCTGACTACCTGAAAGAGAACTAGAATGTTACTAACAATTCTCAATGGGAAGTCTTAACACAGCAATTGTCAAAAAAGATATTTAAACATTACCTGATTAAAATCCAAAGAAGAAATATCCATGTGCAGGACACATTGTTCAACTCTATGTAACCACCCTTTGCTGCTATAATGCTCTACAAGTGCTTGCATAATCTTTAACAGAGTAGAAAAATAAGAGAAAAGAGGCAACAAATTAGTACATAAAGTTTGCAAAAATTACACTTTTCTCCCATTATCTTTTTCTCTATGTGCTTTTGTTATTGTGAAGACGCTAGAAAAGAATTACAAGGCTATTCACTCAAGCATGAAGCAATACCTCAGGAGGTAGAGTACCGAGCATATCCCTCAGGATATATGGCTCCAAAAGCTCCAAGAACGTATCTGCAGAATAGCATGACCATAGAACAGTTTTACACTCTGTGCAAACTGAAATCAAATGCACAGTAAACAGACCAGCAAAGTAGCACCTCCACTGCCTAATATTGTTCTATAAAAATTTCTTTTTCAATGTCATTTCACTCTCTACATGCAACAAGAAGTTGCCATACTCTAGCCCCCAAAAAATAGATTTAAACAACCTTGATGTCCAAGTGGAAATTAGCATCGAATTTTTGGTAGTTTAAAGAGTACCTTTCTGTTGGACAGCAATAAATTTGGAGAATATTTCATCAAAAAGGATGTCAGTCCTCTGTATATGCACACAAAATTCTACCGCAACACCACCAACACGTGTGAATTGTTCTTTTATTTCAACATGTACAGAACTGCCTCCACTCTTTAAGTCCTCTTTGTGCTCAACTTTTTCTCTTTGATTGCAAAAAGCAACCGAAATATAAGAAAATACTTCATCAACATATGACAAAAGTAGCTCTAGTAGATAGGGCATTATGGATTCCCGCACAGCATCAACAGATCTTGGGAGGTCAATGACACCATGAGCTTGGCCATCATAAAGGGTCATTGCCATGTTCAAGGCACCCATCCAGTCACCAGCACTCCACAGGACCTGAATTCTTTCTTTCCATGGGAGAAGCCGGCAAACAATTAAATGCATCGGTCCAAGAATGTATATAGAAGCTCCTCTTACAGCTATACTGTTGTGATATGCTTTCTCAGGGTTCCCATAGATATTCAGAAAGTGAGTATGATATGCAAGTAGATTATCCCCTCCAGAAACATGAATGGAAAAACTAGTTTGGTGAATAGGAGTCCCATCCTTTCCAAACAAATATAGTTGACCGGCCAATGTAAGAACAACAAGCAACTGTACAAGAATAAAACTGTCACTAGGCCTCAAATCTATGGAAAAGATGAAAACAAAATATGCATAATCATTCACGCTAAACAAGTTTTGATGCAAAGAAATTTCTACATGATTAATGAAACAGCAATACAGAACATACATGAGTGTCCAACCAAGCCACACCTACAGCTGCACTGTCAATAGACCATTTTCCATATACTTTTAGCTCTGACTTGATCAACTTCGCAACTTCAACCTTGCGATCCCAAGCAATTGCGAGCAAAGAAACTCTCTCTGATACATCTGTAGGAATATTTTCTACAACATAATCATTTTCTAGAAAGCTGCCAACCAGAATTTTTAAGAACTCATTGCCTTACCAGTTGACGAACTTTTTGATTGTGAGGTGCATTTCCATGCAGTATAAGGCATAGAACCTTCCCGGACCCCCTCTGGCTTTGAAATTTGAGCATATACTTCCAGGTTGGGAGTAAGCTTGACCTATAACAAAGGCATGGCTTGAACGTATTCCTCAAAAAGGAAAAACCTAAAACTGGAACATTGATTATGCAATATCAGAGGACTTCATACCACTAGAGCAGTTTGATAGGTGGCAAAGATAACCACACCTTCTTCAACCAAAGAAGAGCCTTCATTGAATAACTTCCACCCAGCATCTGCTCCAACTACACCACCCATCATGCTACCAATACTACTTGATGCAACCGAAGTATTTCCCACAGGAGATGGCAGAACATTTCCACAAGATTCATCAAAAAGAAGAGGTGAAGCAGTTAACACAGTCCCTGTCTTTTGTCCATCAAGCAGGCACTGTCAAACCCAAGCAACATGACGTTAGCACTTCGGTAAGCATAATGCAGATGCATGTGATTAACAAACAATTCTAAGCAATTATCCGTCAATGTATAGCAGAGTTTTTTTCTATATGATGGTATATTACCTGTGTTTTGATGGAAAACCTGTTTATCAATGGAACAACAGAGAAAGCGTGTAATAGAACCAGACCCTTACTATCACCCGTAACTGCTTTAAACTGACGACTAGCATGGTACTCCTGACCAAGGAACATTGTATGTACTACTGGTGCATTATGCTCCCCTGTAATAACCTTGGCAGCAGCTGCCTTTTGGATGTCCCAAACAGTAACATGACCATCATCATAGCCAGCCAAAAGTAGATCTCCTTGCTGATTGAAGCACATAGAAGTCACTGGAGAAAGTGATCGATCCCCTTGCAAACCAAGTATCAACATCTGGATTGATTTATGAGATGCTTCAGCAGCCATCATTTCTCTTATTAAAAGTGACCGTACAATTAAAAAGCAAAAAGCTTCGCCAAATGGATTAATTTCAACACCAAAACATTTCTTTAAAATGGAAATTATTAGCACCAAGTGTTTTGAATTTTAAATATGCAAGCTCATGTTCTAGGGAATTGCTGCGTATTTAAGAAACTGCCGCGGATGTGCTAAAACCAAGGACATTTCTCTTCTATCATATCAAACAAGAAACACTAAAATATTTATCCAAACTTCTCCTCAAATTGCCCATTAAGCATGGTTTCGTTATGCATAATAGAATATTAAGCCCTAGTTTATCCAGAATCTGGGTTCTAGCTATACCAAAACATGAGACAGAAAGAAAGAGACAACAAAGGCATCAAAGACACACAGAAATAAGTCAAATGAACCAACCTTTGCATCTGTGACGTCAGGGTTATAAGTAGAGTATCTACTAGGGAAAACAACAATCACACCTTTTGCCATCCCAACAGCAATGTAGTTAAGATGAACTGCCAATACAAGTGCGGAACCATAATCCCGCCTCAATTGCTGAGAAGCAATCGCCCCAGTGACCACATTATCAGCATCAATGTAAAAGTACCCTAAAGTAGTGGACCCTCTACGAACACCCTCAAGCCTCATTGGCTGTGCAGCTGCACCTTCCTCCCAATGCAAGCCAGTAAAAGCTTGTTTCTTCTCAAGTTCTTCTGCCAGTTCAAGCGGTTTCAAAGGGGGCCTCAGTTTCTTTTCTGCTATTTTACTCATCCTCTCACTCTCCAGTTGCCCAATTCTCTCCTCTACAAGCTCTGAAATGTCACTCACTGAACCAGATTCCTCCTGGCTTCCGACTGTATCTCCAGGAGTATGCACAACTTCTTCTAGACCATCCAACTCTTCTGATGGCACCGTTGTCATGTTTCCCTCGTTTTCATAATCCTCCTTTTTGATCAAAGCATCCTCATCAACCCCAGGTGATGAATGAGTATCAGTTTCACTAGCATCCTGCCTATTTTCACAATCAATTGTTGTAGATGTAACAGCACTATCTGAAGCCTCTTGATGGTCGTCATTACTAAACCTTGAATTTTCCGTAGATAGCACTGGCTCAACCACAGTTGTTAACAAGCTGTCCGAGTTCCCATCTCTAGTCAGACTGGAATCGTCCATGTGAGCTTCATTCTCAGCTGAGGCTGTGCCAAATACAATTGAATTGGAATTGGAATCCCCATTTGAGACAGCATCATATTCAACGTCATTGGAATCCGAATCTCGGGTATCTAACAGCCTCCTCCTGGACTTGATGGCGGCGGCATGATCGAGAATGCGCCTCAATTCCGGCGCGGCGATCTCGCTGAGATCGAGGAAATGGCGCACGCCGCCCGGTTCCAGCGATCCCTCAACCGGGGCGCCGCGCGTCATTCCGCGGCCCCGCGCTGCGGCT
>JAOTAY010000191.1:48018111-48029690 GCA_025629805.1 Erythroxylum baracoense
TAATATATTATTAACAAGTCATAATGTTAATACATGAATCACAAATATCCATTGGCCTAGGGCACACTACTAACAACTATAAGGGTGGCTGGAACTTCCACCCCTTACCTTCTCACCCGGCTGGGAGCCATTGGTGAGTACCTTTCCGCTTACAAACCAAAGAGAGCCGCTATGTCTAATCCACTGTCAATGTAGAGTTATCGTGAAAATGAATCAAAATATAAACTCATACCCGGTTCAACGTACGTGAGACACTCACTGGTAGGGAATGTCGGTGGAGGAATGCTCCTTTCCTTTAATGGAGACAACAATGTAGACACCAAACAAACCCACCCGTTGCAAAGGGAAGGGAGAGAGAGGGAGAGAGAAGGGTGATAGCTTACCTGATCCAGGAATAGAAGCCAAAACAAAGAAAGTTAATGACCATCGATAACCCCTTCACACACCGCATGCGCTCGCACTCGCTGAACCTTGAGTGTGACAGGGAAGGCCACAATACAAGGACTCTCCGCACTAAGTTTTGCCCGTACCGGAGCTGTAGTAGGAGGAAAAAGATCCGCGGGAAGCAGAACCTTGTCAACTTGGTAAACGACAACCTATTTGTCTGTGTACATAGTCCCAGCTATACTTGTTTTGACAACTCCTGTATTGATAGTCACAGAGTTGTCTGTGGTAGTTATGGTAAGTGAGAGCTTGGAGCCTGTACCTGCTAGTGTTTTTACCGGATTACTCAATGTTTGGAGGTCAGAAAGTGACAGAAACCTTCCCAGTATATGATACTGCACGAACTCGGCTTTCTGTAGGTCACTCAAGGAGTCGACGGCGCCTGGTTTTAGGTTTGAAAAGGCGGTATCGGTAGGGGCAAAGACAGTGACGCCATCTTACACATGGGTGCAACAAGAACCGCCCTATAGAAACGTAACCGATCACCACAAGAAGTGGCAGGACATACTTAAAACAAGACATACTTACACCGCTTTCATCAATTTGTTTCATATAACTTAACCACTTTTCATACCATCCACCTTTTGTGAAACCCCTTTTCTCATATTCCTCTTCACTATCGTCAAACTCTTCCATCACTGTGTCGTCTTCCTCCGTCTCCGATGGTTTATTAAACTTATTGCATGCAGATTCAAAGTAGCTTTCGTCAATCTTCACCTTCTTCAGCAGAGGTTTCTTGAACGACGATTGCAATATGACTTCGGTTTCCTGATTCTCCTCCAAATAATCGCCTTCACTACAGTCTTCGATATAAATATTTGGTAGAAATAACACATTTATTAATTATATTAAAATTTAAAAAATAAGATTATTATCTTAATAATAGTTATAATTAATATTATTTAAATAACTCTTGTATATCATAAATTAATCTATATACTTGTGTAAAGCTTGTTGGAGTCGAATATACAACATATAAAGTATAAAATTATGTTATTAAATTTATTATCATATAAAATTTATATCGTTTTGGGCATTGAACAGAGTTATTTTGGAACTGATTGTTTCGTTAGCTTTCATTATAGTTGCAACTAGTACCACGATGGAGCGACAAAACTTTCGAGAATCTAAAAGGTCACGATGAGATGAGTCGAATGCTCGCGTTTTAGCAAAAAGTATGATAGTTATAACAAAAAATGAGAAATTATTTTCTTTTAATCAACGATTATTTGAGTTTAATATATAATATATTCTAATTACTACGAAGATTACAAAAATAAGGGTTTGTTGTTTTAATCAAGAATGGTAAATTCAACTTATCTCGAGCTGAAATTAATAACTCAATTTTAATTAACCTCGGGTCAAACTCAAATTTAAGAGTTTATAAAGTAGTCTAAATTACTTTTTTAAAATAATACTTTTGTTTAATTTTTTAAAAACAATGTTATTTTAGTCTTTAAGAATATATTAAGTTTAAATTAACCAAATTTTATGCCAACATTCAGATTTAGAGGTTGGTTCAAACGGTCTAACCTCTTCCTTTAGAACGATGATGCTTTTGGTTTTACTTTTTTAAATGACATTGTTTTAATCTTTTAAGTTTAAGAAATATTATCCTAATAAGTAAAATTATAAAGGACATCATATCGTTTTAAATGGTCAAACAAGTTTTAGCCTAACTCAGCTGCTTCAAAGAGATGGCAAAAGATTGAACCTAAGGTTGAGATCTCTTGTAAATAAAATGACGTCGTTTTAAATTTTTAATTTTTTTTGAAAAATTTTAAGTTTAGTTGAGTAGAGCTCAAATTCAGATAGAGTTATTTTTGAACTGGTTAAGTTAAAGTCAACAACTCAAATTTAATTAACCTCAGGTCAAACTCAAGTTTAAGAGTTTATAAAATGGCATAAATTATTTTTTAAAATAGTATTTTTCTTTAAAATTTTCAAAATGATATTATCTTAGTCTTTAAGAATATATTAATTTTAAATTAACCAAAAATTTTGCCAACATTTAGATATAAGAGGATGGTTCAAACGACCTAACCTCTCTCTTTAGAATGATATTGTTTTGGTTTTACTTTCTAAAAGGACATCGTTTTAATTTTTAAAATTTAAGAATTTTAAGATTTAAATGATATTATCTTGATAAGTAAAACTAAAATGACATTATATCATTTTAAATGGTTGAACAAGTTTAACTCGACTACTTCAAGGGTTTGATGTAGAGATGACAACAGCCTAAGCCCAAAATTTTGACACTCGTAAATAAAGCGATATTATTTTATATTTTTAATTTTTTAAAAAATTAAGTATAATTAAATTGAGCTCAAATTTTAATTAGGTTAATTTTAGCCTAATTGGGCTTAAGTTCGACCTGATCTCAGGTCTCAATATCCAAAGGTCACCCAAACTCAAGCTGAGCTCAATATATTGTCATCCATAATTTCACACTGTTCATTGTTAAGTTTAATTCAGTTCAGAAGTCTAATTAGTTTAATAAAATGTATTATAGACCCCTTACGAAGCCCATAAATAACGATTTGATAATGGACTGAATCTGGCGCAGTACTAACGGGTCATTGTGCCTAAACAACTTCATTGGTTTCAGCTTCTTACTGTTTTAGAGCTTGTTTGGTTGAATGTTAATTGATAAAACGGAACAGAACGTAATAAAATAGAAGGGAACGATTTTTTATAAAATGAAATGTAATATAGTAAAAAGTTTTTTGGGAGGAATGAAAGGGTTCATAATGTAACGTAGTGAAACATTGTTTAAAATATGAGTGGAATGGAATGTAATGTATAGTAAATGATTATTATATCCCTGATATTAAAATAGTTGTTGAAGGAAGTTTAACGCTATGATTTTAAAACAAAAATCATGTCCAATTAAAAAGTCACGCGAAACAGTGACAAATAATTTTTAATATATTTTTTATTTTAAAATAATAAAAAATTTAATAAAAATTTAGTATTAATTATATATAATTTATATTAATTATATAAAAATATTATTATTAATTATTTAATAAATCTTATATGATTTATATATAAAAATTATTTATTTATATAGAAATATTATTATTAAAGTTAGAAGAAATAATTAGTATTAAAAAATTATTGAGGGTATATTAGGTAGTATATATTTATTAGTTTATGTTTCATCCAAAAGTTCTCAAATTAGAGGTTTCTTATTTTCACTATTTAGAATAGAATATAACGTAATATGAAATTTTCCGCTTCTATCCCATTTCATTCCATTCCGTTATAAAACCCCCAACTAAACAATATAATTATATTACATTTTGTTCCGTTCTGTTCTATTCCATTATTAAATCTCTAACCATACATTCCCTTTCTTTAGCCGAGACCCTATTTGTAAACCACTCTGTATAGCCATCTCAAAAACCCTACTGAAGCCCTCGTTTTGCCCTTCAGCAGCCTAAATGTCGAAGCGAGGTATGCTTCTTCTTTCATTCGATCTCTCAATTTCACTTCTCTCTTTGCTGAGCTTTGTGAAAAGTTTTTGATTGTGTTTATTTACTAAGAAAATGAAACTGTCGAAAAGAAATTAACCGGCGCATAATCTGACTTTTTTCTTTCTAAATTTAGTCTGAATGCTTTTAGAAGTTTATCTTACCTGGTTTTGATCATATGCAGTCACATGCTTACGCGATTTCTGCATTTTGAATCAGAAGTCTGTATTTGCCGATTCATCAAATTGATTATGCTTCACTAGGTCTAGGGGAAAAGTTATTAGCTTTTCCCAAGAATAACTTGTTTTTTGAGAAATTGTTACCAATTAATCATTTTAAAGCTAATTTGTTATACAGGACGTGGTGGGTCAGCAGGAAACAAATTCAGGATGTCACTGGGTCTACCAGTGGCAGCAACTGTGAACTGTGCTGACAACACAGGTGCTAAGAACCTATACATCATTTCGGTGAAGGGAATCAAGGGTCGTTTGAACCGTTTGCCGTCTGCTTGTGTTGGGGATATGGTTATGGCCACTGTCAAGAAGGGTAAGCCTGATCTCAGAAAGAAGGTCATGCCTGCAGTCATTGTCCGCCAGCGCAAGCCTTGGCGCAGAAAGGACGGTGTCTTCATGTACTTTGAAGGTCCTTTTTCTTTCTTGCAATTGTTTAACCATAATAAGTTGGTGTTAGATTGTGTGTTTTTTTTTTAAATTTTTCTATGCAACTTTTTTCGTGCTGCTGTTTTGCTTTTATTGTTAACTAGAGATTTTTGCTGCATTGCATTGGTAGCTATTGGATGTGGCTTGACAAAAGTTGGAAAGATTGAAGCCCTTCGTGTATAAAAACTTTATTTTGCTATATACTGAAGATTGACTTTGATTTATAGTGTGATCTAGGTGTTTTATCCTTAAATTTCTAACCTTAAAGGTTCCTTATAGGATGCAGTGGTTGTCCTATTTGATTCTTTTACCCTTTGTAGTTTGATTGATTCTCTAGTGTACAAGTTCTGCAAGGTTTATCTCTTTCCATTCACATTTTCACCCTTGGTGGCATCTCTACACTTGCTCCAGACCCCATTTTTCTTTGTAAACAGTAAATATTTTATATACTCATTAAAGTCTGGATCTTTTATTGGCCTTATATATTTTGCATGGCTTCTCGAATAAAACAAGTACAGGATTGCTTATGTGGCATCCTTAATTGTGTATATCCCTCTTCGGGTGTGTAGTAATGACAGGCTGCAGCCTGGAATCAGTATATTGTACTAAATGGGTCAAGTATTGTATCAAGTGGGTTTTTTGTTTCTATTCTTAAGATAAGCTCAACATCGTTGACTTGCTGATAATATGTGTTGTTCATAAATTTAGTCATCAATACCACAATGCCAAGATCCACATTTTATTTAGAGCATTAACACAATGCCAAGATCCACATTTTATTTAGAGCATTAACTACACAATAAATAAACATATATATGGACTAATATAATCAAACCATTAATTCCATATTCACAACCATTAATCGAATTGCCTAATGTATGTTTAATGACCATAATGAGATGGTTAATAATTTACTAATTGTATTTGAGGCACATAGTAGTACCTTAATAATTATATGTGGCCTATTAAATTATAGTTCATCACATCTTTAAAATGACACAATTAGCTTTTCTTCTACCTCGTAGGGTAGAATATATCAAAAACATAACATATGGTTAGTCTTTGTGTGGGTGACGTGGGTGTGTGGTGAAAGTGGGTATTCTATTCTCTCTTGCACAAGATTTGTTGATATTGATAGGTTGTGGTGTCTATAATGGAAAGAATGCATCAAGATTCCATGCCAAACATTGGAGGTATGCTTATTCTCGAAATAAAATGTGGATCTTGACATTGTGATTATTGATGACTGCATTTATGAATAACAATGGGTATGCGGGTCGACTCGCGAGTGTGTGGGTCCGACCTGCCTGCAACTTCCTCTCCGACCGCCCATTTCTGACGATATTTAAGGGTTTTTTTTTTTCATTTTTCATGCTCTATGAATTTCCTGTACCCATTTCAGCTAAAAGTGCTCTAAAATCCAAAATTTTATAAACCCATTTCGGCCATTAACTAAAACATCAAAATTTCAAAAAACTCACCCAAAAAACCTTGATTCATTCGCCCAAAACAAAGTTAGAAGGCAATAACAACCAACAACAGTTTCTACACCTTCAATGTATCATTTCGAAGTCATTTATGCCAAAAAACCGATTTGTAAAAACAGGTTTATACCCAAATACAAGCCTTAAAATCAAATGATCATGGAGCTCTTATTCCAATTGTTATTCATAAATGCAGTCATCAATAGCCATAATGTCAAGATCCACATTTTGTTTAGAGCATTTATTACACAATAAATAAACATACCTGCAATGTTTGACATGGAATCTTGATGCATTCTCTCCATTGTAGACACAACAACTTATCAATATCAACAAATCTTGTGCAAGAAAGCAAACTTATGGTAGAAGACCCATTTTCACCACACTCACGACAACTATACAAAGACTCACTATATGTTATGTTTTAAACATGTTCTAGCCTAAGGGGTAGAAGAAAGGCTAATTGTGTCATTTTAAATATGTGATAAACTATAATTTAATGGACCAATATATAGTTATGAGGGTACTGTTATGTACTTCAAATGCAATTAGTAAATTATTAACTATCTCATTATAGTTATTAAACATACATTAAGTAATTCGATTAATGGTTGTAAATATAGAATTAACGTTGTAATTATATTAGTCCATATATTTCTAACAATATGGTGTAGAGATTGTTTGTTTTAGCTACACTTCCATAAACAAAAACATCAGATGGTTTGGCTATGAACTTTCTCTGCTCGAACATAGTTAGGGTCCAGTCTGCACTTTCTTATTAATCATGTTAAGCGCATTTTCTTATTATCGGTCATCCCGATTTTTTTAATTTTTAGTTATTTTTCTTAATTACTATCTAGTCCTATTATATATATATATTTCATATAGTGTGCAATTTCTTATTATTTTTTATTCTTAAACTTGAATATTGAAGTATTTTATATTCTGTTGCTTAGATGACGAACTTTCGATTTTTTCTAGAATTTGTTTAATGAGAAGATACTTTGTTAAATGATGGATACACAGCAACCTCGTAGTGCTGTTTAGGTGGAGGTATGACATTTGCACATAAATCTTAAATGACATATTTTTAAAACATTTATCACAATACTTAAAAATTTAAATTCAAGATTAAAAAATAGAAAAATGCACACTATACAGAAAAATATAAATTAACGAAACTATACTTGCATTTTGATCACCTCCATGTGCTGATTGAGATCTGAAGTGCACCGGAGAAGAGATTTTAGTAAGGACACGTAAACTTTGCAGAAACATAAAATCTTACTTGCTTGGTATTATAATAACAAACAAGTTGATTATAGTAACTGTATTTCTGATACAAAAATTATCTGTTTTTGAAAGAACTAAAGTAATGGCTTCATTTGTATCTTTGCAGACAACGCTGGTGTTATTGTGAATCCAAAGGGCGAGATGAAAGGTAAAATTTATAGATGTTGATATCTATTGCTGCTTCTTTTTCCTCTCTTTTGTTGATAAGAGCGTCCTACTGCATTATTTACACGTGGAATTTATATTGATTCAGTGCACATAACTTGCCAATGGCTAATGTTCTGTTTGTTGTTAGGCTCGGCGATTACCGGCCCTATTGGTAAGGAGTGTGCTGATTTGTGGCCAAGGATTGCAAGTGCAGCTAATGCCATTGTTTAGCGTTTTAAACGACCTCTAAATTTTGTTGTAGTTCTGACAGTTGAGAGTATCTGTCTAAGTTTTCGTTCCAATTTAATTGTGACTTGTAAGATCAGATTTTTTGATCGGTTGCGTCAAGATTGGCTGTATGTAATTTTGATAATGCTGATTATGTCAAAGGATGTTTTGGTTAAGGCGCCTGGAATTGGCTATTAACTAAGCATTTTACTAACAGATATAGACCCAGAAAAGATCAGTTCAAGCATTTCAAGATACAAAGCTAAGTAGAGCTAAATGAAAACTCGTTTACTGCCAATCTGATGTAATCTGAACCATTTTTACGGGTCAAAAGACCACCTATATGCTTATTACACTGTTAGTTTCAGGCAAGACGAAAACTGGGTTCACGTTCGTAATTGTTGTCTCCATGACTTGGGCTTTTAACGCATCTTACCCTCAGCAACAGACATGTTCATTTGAGCACAGTAATCAAACAAGCTTCCATCAAAACAGCGTCTAATTGCTTCTTTCGACAGGAAGCCATCTTCGTCCCTTGCAAGAACATAGAGAAGTCCCCACTCTAGCTTACTAGCAACCCTGCATGAGGGATTGTTTAAATCTCCTGAATTGAGAAGTGTAGAGACAAAAGCTAAGGGACAATGATTCAGGAGAAGCAAAACAAACCATCCAAATATGTCGAATGCAAGTCGTTGCCCCTCGGTCATGTCCCACAGCTCTCCAAATGATAACTTGTCAGGCACTGTCCGAGCATATTTGCTAAATATATTTTCGAGATTTACAGGCATATACCTGCATTACCGCAGTGACATATATCTTTAAAAGCATGCAAGTTAAAGCTTATACAGTAACTTATATGCTTGCTCACCTTCCTTCTGTGTCATAAGTTCCTGAGTCACTCCCGTGCTTGGCTTTGTGGATGTTGGATATGTATATAGGAAGAAGAGGTGAAGGGAACCATCCCTGTGGTTGTCAATAGAAGCATCAAGAATGCGTTTTTCTTTATGAAACAATCCTTTTTTATCTCAATAAAAGCTTGGAGTGCTTACAGGGAGAGTAGCATAACTCAAGGCTCCATTGATGACAACAGCCATAATGAGAGAAGCAATTGGGTTGAAACCAATTGAGCGCAATCCTATTTTGGTTGGTGTTCACAAGAAAGTAAAAAATCTAAGTACGAACAGCGTAGAACTTGGTTTCAAGAAGTGGAAGTGATTACCAGAATAAGTTTCCCAGGGGTATACAATTCCATTTTCGTCCTGGTCAAAGAAGGCTACATGCTGCTGTAGGACACTCAGGCCATGATTCTTATGGCCTGGTGTTCCGTACGGATGTTCCGTATCAGGAGCTTGCAATGCTCTTGCCATGTCTGTTAATAAACCCATCAGCACAGGCAATTTCTTTCAATCGTAGTTAAAGAAAAACCAGATAACAAAAAGTGATGAGAGGAAGAAGAAGAAGACGAATTAAAGTCGAACTCACAAGGCTTGGGAAGTTTATCGTCCAAGTCATCGCGAACAGGTCTCTCAAAAGTAACAGGTGCATAAGGAGCCTCTCTTGCCAAAGCATCTCTACTAATCTCTCTACCTGCCATCTTCTCTTCTTTTTCTTCTTCTGCTTTTGGAAACGCAGGCTGTGGGAATCAACAGAAAACTATAAAAGAGTTGGTTCGGGACTGACGTGGCAGGCATGCGGAGAAAAGCAGAATAGCTTTGTGGCAGGTTGTGGATGGTTTCGAACGTTGTGGTTGTGTGGTGTCAAGAGTTTGTCACGTCTGAATTTGCATGAGGGTGAGATGGCGTGCGATTGCTATGGCTTGCCCTCTCGTCATGCCATGTAAGGCTTGGGTGGGTATTTACATGTTTTTTTTGTTTCCTTTTCTTAATTACGACTGGAGAGGTTTTGTCTACATCTAAAACTCCTTGTTTCGATTATTTCCTGACATTCACTTCATCCTAGTTTAGATAAGCAAGCATTTAGGTATGCATCTTTCATCATCTGATCATCGTTGTTTAGTTTAAATCATGCATAATCAAATTATTTCGATTAGATTGAATCAAGTAATTAAATACAAATTGATTCATCTTATCTCAAATAATGTATAAATACGAGTAGGCTTTAAAGCAATACATAGAAGAAATCAATACAATTCATTTTATTCTGTAATTTCTTAGCTTTATTCTATGTTCATCGTATCACAGCCTACTTAAGTCAATTTCAACTTTTTTTTTACTACATCTGCCATCCATACGGCTATACACAATACATCAAAATACAATTGCAACCCGTCACTGCCAATTACCAACGCACCAATTTTATTACAACCTCCACAGTGGCAATTATCTCTTGTGGCGGATTCAAGTCAAAGCAATTCTATTTTTTAAAGTTAAAAAATGTTGATAAATAAAGAATAAGGAGAAATGAAGTCCTTAACAAGCTACGAAGAGCCACCAATACATCTAAATGGGCTAAAAGAAACGACATCAGTATAGATGATTAAAACGGCTACGTAGAAGTGAACGATTACAACATAAAGACATCGTTCAAGGGCAAGTCAACAACACCCATCTGGATGCTTCTCGAGAAGCTTCCGAATTAGGGTAGAGCTTCTCACTCAGTCACCAGCTGCACGTCTACCTCGTTCTTCAGTCGTTCGGGGTAAGGGATTAGAAATAGTTTGCAGTTTTTGCGACTTGTTTCTGATCTGCAATCGCCTCTTTGTAGGTTCGCAAAGGCGTACTTCTCCTCCTCGCAATCGCACCAAGTATAGAAATGACCTTGATCCTTTAGATCAAAAATACGTAGCTGCCCCACACAATCTTGGAAATCAGTTGAGAAAGTATTCAGGCTGAAGTTACTATATACTTCTATTCTATATAATGTGGAATTGAAATCTCCACATAATAGCCATGTCCCATTTACCATATTCTGGAACTGGATCAAGCTCTCCCATAGCTGTTTCTACCAAAAAGCATGATTTGAACCATATATAAAAGAGACATATATGGCAGTGTTTACCTAAATAAGATGACAGTTCAGGTGTATGGCTTGCGTCTGCGTAGCTAGAACTTGAACTTTCATCAAAGAAGGGTCATAACCTATAATAATTCTCCTATAAGAATGAGCTTGATGATTTAAGATAAAAGACCACTTAGAACCCAATTTATTCATTAGCTTAAGATTTTCTTATCTGATCTTCGTTTCCAAAAGGCCAAAAATTCATGGATTTGTGAAATTGACAAAATTCCTTAAAGCTGAAAGCTTTTTTAGGTAGTTAATCCCTCGCATATTCCATGCTAAGATTTTCATAACTAAGCAAAAGTGGATGTGGAGCCCTTCTTTCAGCTCTTGTTGGCTTTCTTCTTCACGACTCCCAGAAATCCGCCAATCGTGGGATCCTCTTCCTTCTTATCCGAAGTAATATCAGCCCTATCTTGTAGTTCAGAAATGCTAGGAGTGTCTCCAAGACTTGCTATAGTGTAACATCTCGTTTTCATATAACGAGTTAAATTATAAAAATGGGTACACAGGCGATCAATCGGAGAAATTAGAAAAACACATCTCATGCTCATGCATTTGTGAACAGTCATTTTTGCACATGAAAAATACCTGTACATGCATTCATGACATTTACCGGTAAAATTGAGAATAAACGGGAATTTTGCAAAATAGGCCTTGAGTGTGTAAAAATCGAATTGGAGAGGCTCATTAGGGTTTTCTGATTTTTAGAGAATTATAGAAATTTTTTGGAAATTTTTCGGAGTCATTTCCGGACCCGGAAAACTGTCAAGAGACAGAATAGAGGTTTACCGGTAGTGAAAATAACTGTCCAATGGCACTGGAAACCT
>JAOTAY010000191.1:48029790-48043106 GCA_025629805.1 Erythroxylum baracoense
TATTAGGCACTAAATAAATATATGTGGATATATTTATTGGGCTAGATTGAATTAAGTTATCGGGCTTTTATTATATGAGATATAATATGGGCCGAAACTTATTGGGCTTCCATAATCCTAATGGGTTTATGATTATAATATTCTTATTTCTAATAGGAATAGGGATTAGGGTTTCTCTATAAATAGAGAATTTAAGTCTCATTAGAGATGACACGAAAACCCTAGCCACCTAGACCTAGCCATTCGTTCTTTTCGAGAGAAAAATTATGCGGCATTCTAAAGTGTTTTAGAACGTGCTAGCATATATTAGCCGCTGCCCGGATCGTTCATCCTCGTGTGGATACCGGTAGAGAACGTTCGCTTGCTGCAGAGTCTACAAATCTAAAAATAAATACCAATCCGCATCAAGAGGTAATTTCGTACATGTTGTGAAATTTCGAGTATACTTCTTATTGTGTAGTATAGTCCATTTTGCTACGTATTGTGAATAATTGGGCCATAGGTGATCCAATACTTCCCCCAAAGTACGAATCCTTCGTCACCACCATGGAGAATTATGAAAACCTCCTTCCTTCTCCAAGTTGCGCCAAAGCCATTGCTTCATGAACAAAAATTGTTGTCCCTCCATCGACCCCATTAGGCATGGGCTTCATCGCTCAATAAGGATGTCACCCCTTTCATGACAGTTAACACACACCACGGAAGAGTTGGGTCAGAGGGATGAAGTTTTTTGGCGGTTTTCTGTGGAGGATTGAATTCGGCTATGAAGGGATTAAGATAAACATAATTTATCTTCGAAAAAACCCTAAGCTAATTGGATACGAAAGGCTAATCTTTACGACACCTCTTGGAAACTTGTTTCAAGCAATCCTGATAATCAAAATCAACCCAAAGAATGGATCCAAATAACAAACCACAATTGAACAATTGATAAGTGGAATTAGGTTCTTGGTGAAACGAAAACAAAAGGATAGTTCCTCACCAAAGCCGACGGCTACAATAATAAAAATGCCAAAATCTCTTGTTTTTAACCCTAATGAACTTATTTATACCTAGGTCAATTAATAAAAGGTCGGGCTAAACTACATGGAAGCCCAAATTAAAACAAAGGTCTAAAGAATAATAAGAAAGAAATTACTCTTAGGCTTAAGTGAATTAAATAGCCCAAGTCCCATTTAATTAGCCCAAGTCTTCATGTCTTCAAACCTTAAGTGTGTCCGGTCAAAGAATTCAGATTAAGTGAATTAATTTGGGCTCTAACCCACTAAACTCTCCTCCAATAGGCTTGGAACTCTCCACCCTCTCCAAATAGAAGCCCACATATGCGTAAAGAGCCTCCTTAAGTCTCTTAGCCTTAGCTTTGGTCATGGGCCCTTCTGGCATGACAAGCTCGCTTCCTAGGCCTCTAACATCCATGCCTGGTCCATTTGGTGTCACTCCGGTCCTGCTCACATCAACAGTGGTGATATATTTGGCTCCCGGCAGCAGCTAGAGCATTTGGGACACCAAGACCTCTCTAGGTCTTCTTTAAATCCATCTTGGATCGGGCCTTCACTTAATTTCCTAGGCCTTGTCCTAGACCAAAATACCCCATCCAAGTTGTCCTATCAGACTTAACCTAATCCATATCTCTACCAGCCCAATCCTTACAACCCAGCTTACTTAAACACTTCAACCTAATTTCCCAATTCCACTTTTCGACCCAAATCCAATTCTTGACTTCCAAAATGTCAATTTTGTAAGAAATTTGGTCATATAGTTGTTATTTGTCATTTTCGCTAAATGCAATCCCACAATAATTTTTCTACTCCTTCCTCTAACCATCACATATTCAACTCGCTTTCTCTGCATCACATATTAATCATCCATCACATCCCTCTATCTCTTTCCCCAGCGAAATTATCGAATGGCTTCCTAACAATGGTGCTTCTTTCCACATGACACCCAACAATAATATTATAGACTTCATTGAACTATATTATGGTACTGATCAAGTCGTTGTTGGTAATGGTACTATTGTTCCTATTACTTCCAAAGGTTCCTTATCTTTTCTTATAAAGTTTCAACCATTATACTTCAATAATATTCTCATTGTGCCTAACCTCATTTCTAATTTACTTTCTGTTGCTCAATCTGTTAAAGACAATTATTGTTTAATTGAGTTTAATCACTCTGGTTATGTTATAAAGGAATCTTTTACCAAAATTCCACTTCTCGTGAGAAACATCCACAATAATCTATCTCCTTAAGGTTCCTATGAATTTCACAAATATCATGGCTTTTCTTGTTCAATGTGCTTCTTCACACCTCTGGCGTCAACGTTTTGGTCATCTATGAAATCAAAAATTTTCAAAATTATTTCCATCTACTCTAGTGTCTCGTACCCATCTCGAATGTAATTCATGCCTTCAAAGCAAAAGTTATCGTCTTCCTTTTTCTACATCCACTAGATTATATATTACACCTCTTTAACTTATTCATTGTGACATTTAGGGACCTTCCCCTGAGTTATCACTTTCTGGTTCATGATATTTTATCATTTTTATTGATAATTATAGTCGTTACACCTGAATTTTTCCTCTTAATCATAAGTCTCAAGCATTACAAAGATTTCAAAATTTCAAATTTGTTGTTGATAACTTATTCTCAACAACAATCAAACTGTTTCAATATGATGGAGTTGTTAAACCCATCAAAGGATCATTTGTTACTTTTCTCACCACTTACGATATTTCCTTTTGTATTTCGTATCCTTATACCCTATACAAAATGGTGTTGCTAAAAGAAAATTTCGTCATATAACTGAAGTAAGAATCACTCTTCTTGTTCACAGCTTTCTTCTTAGACGATTCTAGTCAGCCTTTTCCACTATTGTTTACCTTATAAATGTTTTACCATTTTCTAACTTACTTTTTAAATCTCCTCACAAAATGTTGTTCAATTCTTCTCCTTCCTTTAATCATCTTCATGTTTTTGGTTGCACTTGTTTTCCTTTTCTTGTTCACACTAAAAATGACAAACTCATACCCAAATCCGTTCCATGTGTATTCCTAGGCTACGTCTCTAATTATAAAGGATACAAATGTTATGTTCCCTCTACAAATAAAGTTTATATTTCTTGATATGTTAGATTTCTATAAACTCAATTTGAAAATCTTCTACCCAACTTCTCTTTCTCTCGTATCACTTCTCTATCTTTACCATTACAATTTCACTTATACTCTGCTCCTTCAGCACCTTCTAGTTCTCCTCTCTCACCAGGCTTGACTATTTCAATTTCACTTATACCTATTGTACCATTTTCCGTGCTGATTCCACCTATTCCTTGACTAATATCCTCCTCTTCTCATCTAATGATCATTCGCACTTGGGACCATACTCGACCTTTAAAAACTTTTTCTGACCACATTATTTACAACACCACTATTCCTACATTTCTTGATCCAAATTCTACTTCTTTTACTCAAGCAAATAAATTTATGTTTCTTGATCCAAATCCTACTTCTTTTACTCAAGCAAACAAATCTTCTCACTGGCACTAGGCCATGCTTAATGAGTTAAAGACTCTCCATCACAACAATACTCGGTATCTTATTATTCCTCCTCTATGTCACATTCTGCATGTTTTAAAAGTTACAAGGTGAGGTTTTGATCAAAAGAGTCTTCTGGAGCTTGGTAGAATCTTATAAAAGACACCGGAAGCTTATGGAACATTATGGAATATTATAGAATGGTGTAAATATGTACCTAGTACATGAAGCATCTAGAGTAGTATGAAAGATTCTAGATAGGGGTATTATTGTAATTTGTACATAAGAGATATTTTGTATGGACTAATCTCCACCGTTGGATCAAATCAATCATCACCATCCATTAAGGAGGTGGAGGGCTATATAAAGGGGATGACTCCCTCATTTGTAACCAACCAATCATTCAAGAGTTTAAAGCAATAAAAATATCCAAGCTTCTTTAAGATCTCTTATTCGTGTCTTCTTTGGTTACTTAGTTTTTCACAGTTCAAGTAGGCATCTTTGGGAAAAGCTGGCTAGCTACGCTTGAGTTTGGGAGAAAAGTGTAATAGTGTCGCATGTGGAGTTCTACCGAAAGAAATCCTGTGACAGTTGGTATCAGAGTCAGGCTTTGTAAGGAAGCTTTCTTGAAGGGAAATCTTACACAAGATGGCGACTGAACAACCATCTGAAGTCTCCAACCCATAGGTTGTTAAGGAGAAGTCAATGGACATCATGTCCGCCATGGAGGAGAGGTTGGCAAGGATGAATGTCACCGTGTCTGATTTAAGGGAAAGGGTCAATGATATAGACCAACGTATTTTAATGCTCGAGTCCAAAGGTGGCGACGAGTAGCTACGGGGAGAAATGCAAGGTGCCTTAAATATGGTGGTCGAGGCAACATCGAAGAGGAATGACTCCTTGGAAGTTATGATGCTCACTTATAAGGAGGAGGTTGAGAAGCTCAAGGTGGAGCTTGAGTTGTGCAAGACGACCTTAGTGAGGGGGAATCCTCACATACAACCAAGGTTGAAGTTCCTAAGCCCAAAGCCTATGGTAGGATAAGGAGCACAAAGGAAATTGACAACTTCAACTTCAATATAGAGAGGTACTTCGAAGCAGTAGGCATCGAGGATGAAGCCACCATTGATATGGCTATTGTATGGTGGAGCGTTGCTGTGAGTATGTTAAGTGGGGCACCTGCACCATTGATACTTTTGCTGATTTTAAAAAGGGAACTCAAAAGGTAATTCTATCCCGAGAATGTCAAACACGAAGCCAGGGGTAAGCTTCGTCGCTTCCAACATAAAGAGGGCCATATTCGTGAATATGTTAAAGAGTTCTCTAAGTTGATGATGGCAATCCCTGACATGGGAGAAAAGGATGCACTATTTTACCTCCTTGATGGCTTATCCGATTAGGCCAAGGATGAAGTACAAAGGTGAGGTGTACAAGACCTAGCTACCTCCATAACCATAGCCGAGTCTCTCATCGATTTTAGGTGTAAAGATGCTACAAAGAGGTAAGACAAGAAGCCCATCAATTATGACAAAGGTAAGGGAGACAAGGAGAAGTCTCCTAGGGAAGGAAAAGCCCACAAAAACAAAGACAAGGGGAGGGAAGATAGATTTAAACCGAAGGTAGCATGTTTCTTATATAATGGGCCTCACCGAGCCTTCGAGTGCACAAAGCATGGGAAGCTTGCTGTTATTGTCTCTTTTGTTAAAGAAAAAGAAGAGGAGGAGAAGAGGGTTGCTTCAGTAAAACTCCTCAATGCAATTTAAGCCGAGGTGGAGGAGCGATCCTGAGGCAATATGTACGTGGAGACTCAAATTGGAGGTAAGACTTTGAAAGCCATGGTGGACACTGGGGCTGATACGATATACATAGCCAAGGAACTAGCAAGGAAAATAGGCCTACCATACCAAAAGGAGAAGGGCTATGTCAACGGAGTTAATGCCAAAAAGCTCCCAATCGAAGGCGTGACTCGTGGGACGCCAATTCGCATTGGTCAATTACAAAGTAAGGTTGATATCACTATTGCTCCCATTGATAGCCATGAATTTTATTTAGGGATTGACTTTCTAGATGTGGTGAAAGCATTCTTAGTTCCTTATGTCAACACTATGTGCATCATAAAGATCGACTAACCATGTGTTGTGCCCGTCCAATGGGAAATTGGAGAGGAAATAATGGTATATGTTCTCCAATTATCCGGATGCCTAAAGTGACAAAAGCCTTGGCCACTCTTAAGTTTGAGGAAGGTTCATTGGATGGGGGAGTTAGAGCACTTGCACCCATTCAAGAGGTCCTTGAAGAGTTTAAGGATGTAATGCCTGCAGAACTTCGAAAGAAGCTTCGACGAAAGAGGGAGGTAAATAATGCTATCAAATTGGAAACTGGAACTAAACCTCCCGCACTTACTCCATATTGAATGGCACCTTCGGAGCTTGAAGAATTGAGGTGCCAATTGAAGGAATTACTGGATGTTGGATGCATTCGTCCCTCTAAAGCACTTTATGGAGCATCGATGTTGTTTCAAAGGAAACATGATGGATCACTTTGGTTGTACATCGACTAACGAACACTTAATAAGATCACAATTAAGAGCAAGTACCCGGTTCCCTTTATTGCAGACTTGTTTGACCAACTTGGAGATGCAAGGTATTTTCCAAGTTAGTTCTAAGGTCGGGATATTACCAAGTCCACATAACTAAAGGAGATGAACCAAAAACAACTTGTGTTATAAAGTAAGGGTTGTCCGAGTTCTTGATCATGCCTTTTGGACTCAACAATGCGCCAGTTACATTTTGCACCCTCATGAACAAGGTACTTGCTCTATCCCTTGAGTAATTTGTTGTTGTATACCTTGATGATACAATCATTTATGACAAGACCTTGGAGGAATATGTCGAGCACCTACGACAAGTGCTCCAAACATTGAGGGACAATGAACTTTATGTGAAGAAGGAGAAGTGCTCTTTTGCCTAAGAAGAGATGGCATTCTTGGGGCATGTTATTTGTAAGGGCAAGCTTGGGATGGATAAGACAAAGGTGCAGTCAATCCATGAATGAAATCTACCAATTAAGGTGACTGAGCTAAGATCTTTCCTTAGCTTGGTGAATTACTATAAGAGATTTATCAAGGGGTATTCTTCTATAGCTGTTCTAGTTATAAACCTGTTAAGGAAGGGGAGAACATGGGATTGGTCTCCCAAGTGCCAACAAGCATTCTAGGGGTTAAAGGAAGCTATCATGAAGGAATTGGTGTTGTCGCTGCCTAACCACACTAAGTCATTCGAGGTACATACAGATGCTTTTGACCTTGCCATTAGTGGTGTATTGATGCAAAAGGGGCATCTCAATGCCTATGAAAGTCGAAAGCCTAATGATACTGAGAGGAAGTATACTGTATAAGAGAAAGAGATGACCATAGTAGTGCATTGTTTGGGAACATGACGCCACTACTTACTCGGGAGCAAGTTTGTGGTCAAGACCGACAATGTTGCCACTAGTTATTTCCAAACTCAAAAGAATCTCACTCCAAAGCAAGCTAGCTGGCAAGACTTCCTGGCAGAATTTGACTTCATCATGAAGTACAAGCCTAATAAGGTCAATCTTATTGCGGATTCCTTGAGTAGAAAGGGAGAGCTTGTGGATCTTAATAGTCCAAGAAGCAACTTGAAGGACTGTATCAAGGAAGGGTTAGTGTGTGACATTATGGGCTAAACTATTATGTCGCTTATCAAGGAGGGAAAGACAAGACGGTTTTGGGCGGGGGATGGCCTAGTGTACACCAAGAAAAAAAGGTTGTACATTCTACTCTATGATAGCTTACGAAGGGAAGTCATAAAGAAGTGTCATGCTAGCAAATGGGCGGGTCATCTAGGTATGCATCACACATTTGCACTTGTGGAAGATTCATACTATTGGCCTCGAATGAAGGATGGTGTGGAAGCTTATGTGAGAACATTCTTGGTTTGCCAACAAGATAAGTTGGAGCAACAAGTGCCAGCTGGTTTACTTGAGCCATTCTCCATTCTATCAAGACCTTAGGAAAGTGTCTCTATGGATTTTATAGTAGGCTTGCCCATATCAGAAGGGTATAATTGGATCTTTGTGGTGGTAGATCGATTCTCCAAGTATGGGATATTCATTATGACACCTAAGGATTGTATCGCTGAACAAGCAGCTCAATTATTCATAAAACATGTGGGGAAATATTGGGGTATGTCGAAAACAATCATGAGTGATAGAGACACTCGCTTTACAGGGAGATTTTGGATGGATTTGTTCAAGATCTTGGGCACGGATCTTAATTTCTCTACAATCTTCCATCCCCAAACTGATGGCCAAACGGAGCTGGTAAATGCATCGTTAGAGATGTACCTGAGGCATTATGTGAGTGCCAATCAACGAGATTGGGCAAGGTTGTTTGATGTTGCCCAATTCTCCTACAATATTCAAAAAAGTGAATCAACAGGTAGGAGTCCATTGGAGATCGTGTTGGGACGTCAACCAATGACTCCTAATTTTGTTGCCACAGTCTATACAGAAGTTGGCCCATCGGCTTATAGACTGTGGCGACCTAGAGAATTGGGCTTAACCGGAGTCTTTTGAGGAGATATGAAGGGCCATTTCTAATCATCAAGAAGGTGAATCCTGTTGCCCACAAGGTGGAGTTACCTCTAAAAACCAAATTCCACTTGATATTTCATATTAGCTTGTTGAAACCATTTAAAAAGGACAAGGAAGATCCCGGTCGTAAGGTTTCAAAAAGAGCACCAATGGGAATACATACTCAGCACTATAAGGAGGTTGAAGCCATCTTGTTTGATCATGTAGTGCACCATTCCAACCAACCACTCTCACACGAGCTATTGGTTAAATGAAAGGGACCTCCAGATAGTGAGGCAAGTTGGGAGCCAATTAAGGGACTTTGGCAATTCAAGGAACAAATCGAAGCTTACAAGGAGATGAAGGCAACGGGGATGTTGCCACATTAGGTGGGGGAGGATGTCATGTTTTGCATGTTTTAGAGGTTACAAGGTGAGATTTTGCTCAAAAAAATCTTCTAAAGCTTAATAAAATCTTATAGAAGACCCTGAAAGCTCATGTAACATTATGGAATATTATAGAAGGTTATAGAATGGTGTAAACATATACTTAGTACATAAAGCATCTAGAGTAGTATGGAAGATTCTAGATAAGAGCATTATTGTAATTTGTACATAAGAGAAATTTTGTAGGGATTAATCTCCACCGTTGGATCAAATCAATCCTCACCGTCAATTAAGGAGGTGGAGGGCTATATAAAGGGGATGACTCCCTCATTTGTAACCAACCAAGAATTCTAGAGTTTAAAGCAATAGAAGTATCCAAGCTTCCTTAAGATCTCTTATTCGTGTCTTCTTTGTTTGCTTAGTTCTTCACAGTTTAAGTAGGCATCTTGAGGGAAGATTGACTAGCTACACTCGAGATTGGGAGAAAAGTGTACTAGTGTCGCACGCGGAGTTCGAGCGAAAGAAATCCCGTGATATCTAGTGCAAATATTGTTAGCTGTAAGTGGGTCTTCCGTACAAAACTTAATCTTGATGGCTCCTTAGATCATTGTTAAGAATGCATGGTAGCTAAAGGTTATCATTAATCTCCTGGTCTTGATTATACTGACACATTTAGTCCAGTTGTTAAATTAACCACCATCCGCCTCATTCTTACACTTACCTTAGCTAAAAACCAGTCCATTCGTCAACTTGAAGTTAACAATGTCTTTCTCCATGGCAACTTACAATAACCTGACTTTATGCAACAACCACTTAGTTTTGTTGATCCTTATCATCATCATTATGTGTGTTATCTACACAAAGCTTTTTACAGTCTTAAGCAAGTTCCTAGAGCTTGGTTTCATTAGTTAAGTCATAAACTTGCTGACCTCGGGTTTACTTCCTCCAAAGATGATACATCTCTCTTTGTTCACTTCATATCTACTCACACCACTTTTCTCCTTATTTATGTGGATGATGTCTTAGTGATTGGTTCTTCACATCAATTCATTTAAACAATCATTGGCGCTCTTTATTCTAATTTTACCATAAAAAATCTCAGCCCTCTTCACTACTTTTTAAGCATTGAGGCCATTTTTACACCTACTGACATTCTTCTCCCACAATCCAAATACACTTGTGACCTCCTTTACCGTACACACCTTGACTCTTCCAAACCTGTCCTGACAGTCTCTAATTTACATATGGTTATTGTATTTTCTTTGGTCTCCTCTTTACTCTCTTAGAGTTCTAAGAAATAACCTACTGTGGTCAGATCTAGTACTGAAGTAGAATACGAAAGCATTGCTTTAGCTGTCGTTGAACTACGTTGGCTTAATTCTCTACTTGGTGAACTTGAATTCTCTGATATTTAACCACTTTTGTACTGCGATAATATTGGCGCTACCTTTCTTACTGCAGATCCTATCTCTTATGCTCGTACCAAATATATTGAAATTGAAATACACTTTGTTCGTGAAATCTCTGTACATAGGTCATATATCAACTTCTTGCCAACTTGTTGGCATTCTCACCAAACCATTCGGTTCTACTCCCTTCTTACTGTTACGTCACAAGCTTGATGTTCTTTCAAACATTAAAGAACATTAAGCTTGTAGAAGGCTGATAACAAATTATCTTCTTGATTTTTTTTTCTGTTGTAATTCAATTAGATACAATCCACCCCATCCTATTTTAGATAAGCATCAACATTATCTGATCATCTTTATTTAGTTTAAATCATGTATAATCTGATGATTTAGATCAGATTGAATCAAATACGAATTGATTTATCTTATTTCAAACCATGCATAAATACATGCAGATCGTAAAGCAATACATACGAGAAATCAATACAATTCACTTTACTCCTAAATTTATTAACTTTATTCACTATTCCATTCCGAGTGATCTTAATAAAAAATGTATCTTTTCTTGTATATATATTTTTAATAACTAACATCTTAACAAATACTATATTATTTTTAAAGCAAAAATTATAATCTATTAAATACAAATATAATCTTAATTTATGTTTAATTTTAATATTTTTAAAATATTTAAAATAAAAATTTAATAAATACAAATTTAACAAGATAAAATTTTTATAATTAAATACAATTACATTACATCCTTAAAAAATTATTAATAAATTTTATTGTCGCGTATAAGTGATAAAATTTTTATTAATAAACATTTTAAAAGTGATATATTTATTAAAAATAAAATTATTAATTTATTTTTTAAAAATTTGTTGATAAAGTTATTGTGCTATTAGCTTGTATTTGTTAGTGAATAAGTCTCAGATTTTTAAAAATATAAAAACATAACACATCATCACATTTAGTGAAAAGTTTAATTTTATTAAAATTTTTATTTATTGAAGATTTATTTAGAATATTTTAAAAATGTTAAGATTGAAAGGGATAGTTCAAGTGAAAATTTTGGATATTGAAATTACGCTTTTAGCCTTAACGTGGGGAGAGTGCGGTAACGGGCTAACACACAGAACCCCCTAATCCTAAAAACAACAAATATGGGTAAGAGCCCAAGCGCAAAGCCACCGTTTTCCCCAACTCCCTGAAACATTGTGTTCAGAAGACAATCCAAGCATAGGTGAATGGCGGCGACCGAAGAAACCACTACGGAGGCGATAGCGGTGGGGCAGGAGAAACAAGGGTTCCACAAGCTAGAGAGGAAATGGGCCTTCTGGTTCGACAACCAATCCAAATCTAAACAAGGAGCCGCCTGGGGAACTTCTCTTCGCAAGGTCTACACTTTCGACACCGTCGAAGAGTTCTGGAGGTACTGTCTCCTTTTTTTTTTTTTTGTAAAGATCCAATTTTTAACATTTTTTAGATTACCGGGTTTGTTTATTTAGTCTCGATCTTGATTCTTATTCTGTTCTGTTTCCTAAAACCGTTTATGTTTCGTATTCGTGAAAGTAATACAAATACGTTTGAGTTCTTCGTATTCACAAATTGTGTGAATGATAGTGACTAAATATATTCTTTGCACTTTGAGAAGGTTGAGTTCACATTCCTATTTTATTTTATTATTGCAGTTTGTATGATCAGATATTTAAGCCCAGCAAACTCCCTGCAAATACAGATTTCCATTTGTTCAAAGCTGGTGTTGAACCCAAATGGGAAGATCCTGAGTGTGCTAATGGGGGAAAATGGACTGTTCCTTGCAAAGGAAAGTCTAACCTTGAAGCCCTTTGGCTAGAAACTGTAACTTTTTAAAATTCGTCCTTCTACTTTTCTTGTCCTTTTCGTTCATGAATTGGTTATTCTTTACGTATAAGTTTACAACCATTTTCTGGCAGTAATTTGGATTTTACTTGCATAGTTGTTGGCTTTGATTGGCGAGCAATTTGACGAACCAGATGAGATTTGTGGTGTCGTTGCAAGTGTGCGCCAAAAGCAGGACAAACTTGCCTTGTGGACTAAGACAGCGACAAATGAGGCTGCCCAGGTTCTGCTCTCTTCTTCTCTTTAGCGTCTCATTGCTTGGAATAATGTATGTACTGTTAAATGTGAATGACTTCTTGGTGTATGGTTTCTTTGATTTGCATATGCTGTGCTTATACTTCTTCGTGTATAGTTTCTTTGATTTGCATATGCTGTGCTTATACTTTTAAGTTCGGAGTTTCAACTTATAATAGTTTTGTTGAAATCTACGACTGGTCCCATTTGTTGATTATGGCTTTTGTGGCTGTCAATACTTTACTGTAGCTGTCTTTTTGGAGCATCGTTATTTGCAATTATTGATGAACTATATTAACCCGTCATATTGGGCTTGAAAATAAATGAATTGCTAGTCGTAGAATATTATTCTCGTCAGGCTCTTGATTCAATACACTTCCACTATTTTGTTCGAGTAGATATTGTTACTTTCAATATATTGGAATCACGACTATTTTTCTGTTTTATTAAACCTAATGAATTATCGAGATCTCACATGTATTGTAGTGGTCAAGGTGATATGAGATTCTGGTGTTAGCAAACATTTATTAATGCGTAGCAACTTCAGGTAACCATGGTGCATGATTTTTTACCCTTTTGGCGGAAGATGGGAAAGAGTAAGATGTAAGCTATAGATAGGGGAACTTAAAGGAGAAAGAAATAGAAACTAGTGAGAAAAGGTGAGGTTGCAATTATGGATTATTGGCCTCTCGGCAATCATTCTGGAGGTGGTTTTGTTTGTAATTGTCTAGAAGACATTGGCTAAGTCGGAGGTCAAATTATAACAATAATTGTTTTTCTTTGAGTCAGCTAAAACAATTTTACCAAAGGAGAATGGGAACATGTAAAGAATGGATGGTCAAATATGTAGGTCTTATTGTTGCAATTTGAAGATTAAATGCACATCTAGGTGTGGGAAAGAATTTTCTTATATTCTCATATATTGAATAGGAAGCATACAACCATTTATAGAACATTACAAGTAGGAATTTAAATCTGGAAAGTTATCCAAAGCTATCTACTGTAATCCCTTAAATTAAGGGATTTCAAACTTATTCTATCTTATCTATTTACAGCCTATCTATATCTGAGTATAATCTACTTACATTTGTTTAGTATCTCAACACTCCATCTCAAGCTGAGTAATAAATGTCTTCCATTCCCAGCTTGTATACAAGATCATGAAAACTTGAACTGTTCAGCCCCTTTGTTAAAAAATCTGCTACTTGACGTTCTGATGGAACATAGGACATACACACTAACCCTTCTTCCAATTTTTCTTTAATGAAATGTCTATC
>JAOTAY010000191.1:48046832-48058224 GCA_025629805.1 Erythroxylum baracoense
TATTGACCGGTACCGGTACAGTACCGTACCAATGCCCAATCCGGTACCAAATCCGGTACGGTATTCGCAACATTGGTCTTTAGTCTCACAATGATACTTTGATATTAGCAACAATCACATTGTATCATAACAGAATGTCAGTTTATGGCCCCTTTCAGAACCTAAATATTTGTTTAATTTTTTTAGTGCACCTGATTGGCATTTAATGGTATCTGTTAATTATCCTAATGACGAAACATATATCTAGTCTTATTCACAATGTAGTTTATATAAGACTACCAATTCCTCGTCTACACCAATTTCTCTTCTCGTGGTGTTTAAGGATACTACTTATTGCTCAGCCGTACATCTTTACCAATGAGCATAATATAATGGTTTATAATCTTTCACTGAAAATCTTTTAAGTATCTGCTTAATATATAGCAACAATGATCTTCCTAAACGATCCTGACAATGTTCTTCCTAAACGGTCTTTGGTAATCTTAATATTAAAGATTTATATAGCCTCACTCATGTTCTTCATCTTAAATGTGGTAGATAGCCAATTTATTTAATTATTTATTCATTTGATAGGTTGATTATAGTTGTTGGCTATTCCAATACCATCCATATATAACAATAAAATTACAAATTTATTATTGGATCTTTTGGCATACACCTAGTAATCTTTGTAAATTACACAAAAATTATATAACATGATTGCAATATGAAATTAAGTATACCATTGAATTTAATATTGCATTAGACCATATATTAACTTTAATAATATGAATTTGCTCTTGACTCTTTTAAAGGTTTTATATATATATATATTCTTCATTTAATTTTTTGTTTAGGAACGTAGTCTTTATATCCATTTGATTTAATTAAAGATCCATTCCAACCATTAAAGCTTGAATAAATCATAGTAATACTATCCTCTTAACAAGTGAGGATGTATTCTCATATTCAATCTATTCTCATTATGTGTATCATTTTCCACTAAATGTGCTTTATTTCTTTAACTTAATTTTGAGAAGCTATTTAATCTTGATAGCTTTACATCCTTTCAAAAGATTAACAAAGTCTTAGACTCATTTTAATTTTGTTAAAGCTAATTCTTCTTCCATTGCTTCAACCTATGTATCCTTTTGTAAGATTATAAAATGCTTTTTCACATTTCTCGATTCATTATATCTTTATGGAGTTACCATAAGGATTTCTCTTCCAACATCAAAAGATCATCTAGGAATTAATCTATGAACACTATGAGTGCAATTGAAGATTTTGAGGAATATATCTCTCTGTATTCATATTTCGCCCGCTTGGATTAGATAACGGTGGGGAACTCTTATTGGGTTACAATTTCCATTTATTAAAATCTAATACATAATCTCCTAAATTGCTTCCACTTAAACACAATTCATTTAATTGAGTTGTAAGTCATTCTAATCCAATATCTCATATGTAAATAAGTTTTGTCTTTTATTTACTTGTTTTGAAAAATTATCCTCTAAGAATGTGATATCTCATGACTTAAATTCAATTTCTCTTTCTTTGCCTCATTCACCTATAAACATATATCCCTTGGGATGTTTAAAATATCTTTTAAAGATACTCTTATTCTCTTTAGAGCCCGATTTCCATACTTATGTGATAGATTATGAATGTAAGCAACATATCCCTAAGGTTTCAGTTGTGATCAATCAAGTCTCTTACCTATCCATAACTCTTACGGTGTTTTACTAGTTAATTTGATAGGCACTTAGCTAAGTACATATATGTTATCAATAACGCATGACATAGGTGATAAGAAAATATGTTTATGACTATATGTCATCATAAACCTAATTTTTTTCCTAAAAAGTTCAAATTCTCCTCTTTGTAAAACCGTTTTACTGAGAGATTCATAGAATAGCTAATTAATCATATATTCCTTTTATTATCACAAAATCTCTTAATTCCTTTATTTTTTAAACATTCATTCTTGGACTAATATTAACTATTTAACTGGATTTTCTTTTGATTTTATTATTCAATAATTGTTTTTCTTTCAGTCTTAAAGGTCAATTGGAAGAGATGATGAATAGGAGTCATTAACTAATTATTCAGTATTCTAATTTTATGTCTTTGCAAAATTAACACATGAAAGGGTACTAATTATTTTCATTATAAGGTGCAAATGAGAGGCACAAAATGCATGCACTTACATGTCATTTAATTTGTGCAAATTTTGAATTTTATACATTTTCAATTTTTAATCTAAAATTACGTGGTATAATTCTTTTGTATACAAAGTGTACTCTCACGTACAAAAGCAAAAAAATGTAACAGATTAAATAAAATGCATGGACGTGAAAGTCTAAAATCATCAAACTTGTTATATATTTTGGAAGAAAAAAATGTAATCAGGACCAATTTTTAAAAAATCGGATTTGAAGTTAAATTGGTGAGATAAAGAGATTTAAGATTTAAAAGGTTCAATCAATATTAAACCGTCATAAAATAAAATTAGTTAAAGATTGAATATAATTAAAAACTTTGAAATATAATAGAACAAGAATATTTTAATCCATCGAAAAATTTGAAGTTTAATTAAAAAATTATAAAATAAAATTTAATCAATTGATTAATTTATGAAACTAACCGATTAATTAATAAATTGGTTAATTTTTAATAATAAAAATTATTAAAATAAATCGAAGTAAAAAATTAAAAATTGAACCAAAATATCAATCGAGTCAAATCTTTTGCAATTAAATCGGTTGAATTTTTTTAACCATACAAAATAAAATAAGTTTTGAGAATTGGCAGTTGGGGTGGTCCAAGTGGCTCAGTAGAGCTTAGGTATCTATGTGTTGGAGGTATTGATTTGGTATTTTCAAGATCATTTTTTAGTTACATTGAAGAATTAATAATTAGTTTTAATAAATAATTAATTAAATCTTATTATTTGATTTTGAATTTCATCATAAAAAAAGGTCCAATAAACTTATATAAATATTTAGTCGGAAGACTGATTATTTATAGTTTTAATAATTAATTTATTATTATTACTATTATTTGATTTTAAATTGTTAAATATGATTTTTCATCATAAAAAGATTTGATATTTTTATATAAATATTTGATAGAAATATTGATTTTTATAATTTTAATAAGTAATTTATCAAATCTTATTATTTGATTTAAATCGATGGATGTGATTTTTTTACCATGAAAAAGGTTTCAGTAATTTTATATAAATATTTGATAAGAATACTTATTATTTATAGTTTCAATAATTAATTAATCAAATCTTATTATTTGATTTTAAATATAAAAAAGGGTTCACTATTTTTATATTAAAATGTAGTAGGAATAGCGCATTTTTTATCATGAAAAAGGTTAATTAATTTTATATAAATCACTTTCCTTATTACATTAAATTAATTTATCATATTTTTAGTTTAAAATAATGCATTGTATATTACGGGCCCCTGTGGAAGCCCATGGATGATGGATAACAAGTCGGCGACAGACAACACTAGCGATCGAGGAGGATGACACTAGGCGCACTGTTAGTTTTCATTGGGCCTAGACCATTTCATTGAGTGTAACCCTAGATGTAGACCACTGTATATAGCCATCTCGAAAACCCTACTGAATTCGAGTCGAGCCCTCGTTTTCTCTTTAGCAGTCAAAATGTCGAAGCGAGGTATTCTTCTTCTTTGATTCGAGATTTCAATTTCATCTCTTTCTTTGTTGATCTGTTGGATATGTTTGGGTTTCGACTTCTTTTTCGTGTTTATTTACTTGAAAAATGGAACTGCTTGAAAAGAAATTAAGCGAAGCATAGTTGGGATCTATTTCTTTTTAAATCCAGTTTGAACGCTTTTAGTTGTTTATCTTAACTGGCTTTGCATGCAGTCATGTGCTTTCACGATTTCTGGATTTGGAATAAAAAAGCTGTACTTATTGATTCGTCATTTTGATTACGCATCCGGAAAAGTTATTAGCTTTTCACAAGAGTCACTTGGTTTTGAAAAATTATTAACAAATTTTCATTTTCAAGCTAATTTGAGTTGGGTTTTGCGTTTTGGCTATACAGGGCGTGGTGGGTCAGCAGGAAACAAGTTTAGGATGTCACTGGGTCTACCAGTGGCAGCAACTGTGAACTGTGCTGACAACACAGGTGCTAAGAACCTATACATCATTTCGGTGAAGGGAATCAAGGGTCGTTTGAACCGCTTGCCATCTGCTTGTGTTGGGGACATGGTTATGGCCACTGTCAAGAAGGGTAAGCCTGATCTTAGGAAAAAGGTCATGCCGGCTGTCATTGTCCGCCAGCGCAAGCCTTGGCGCAGAAAGGATGGTGTCTTCATGTACTTTGAAGGTACTTTTTCTTTCTCATTCATTTCCAATTTTTAGACCTTAATAAGTTGGTGTTAAAGTTTTGTGATTGATCTTCCCCATATGACTTTTTTGGTGCTGTTGTTTTGCTTTTATTGTTAAGTAGAGATGTTTGTTTCATCATGTGAGTAGTCTACTAGATGTGCCAAAAGTTATAAACTTTGAAGCCCTTCGTTCATAAAAACTGATTGACTTCAATTTATTTCGAGTTCTAGGTGTCTATCCTTAATTCTCAACCTAAAAAGTTTACTATACGATCCAGTGGGCTGTCTTGTTCGATTTTTTGTTACTTTTTCTTGTAGTTAGACTGATCTGCAAGGTCATCTTCTTTCCTTCCATAATTTCACCCGTGTTGGCATCTCTACACTTGTTCCAAAGCCCCTCTTTATTATATATCAGTTCAAGTCTGGAACCCTTATCTTTGTATTATATTTTGCATGGTTTAGAAAGCTCCCGAATATGGAACTGGGGTATGATAAATAACAAAACTGCTTATGTGGTATCTTTAAGCGTGTATATACCTCAAGTATGCGGTCTGGAATCACCTCTATTGTACTAAATGGGTGAAATATTGTATCAATTGGGTTTTCTATTTTTAGACTCGAGATTTTGCTATCTGATGTACTTGTTCCTAAATTTCTGCAAATTCTATGAGCTTAAACAAACTCAACATCATTGGCTTGCTGATAGTGGTGTTGATATTGCTTGTTATAGCTGCATTTCCATAACCAGCAGCATCAGATTGAATGGTGATGACCTTTCACTGCTTCACAAATATATTCTATTTCATTAGCATCTCTGTTGGGGATGGCACATACTTAGCATTTTGATTTCCTCTATGTGCTGTTTGAGCATCTGAAGTGAAGCCTTTTTTTAGCATGAGTGACACGGAAAGTTTGCAGAAACATAAATTCTTGTTGAATAGGTATACGACTTTAAATTCTTGTTGACATGGTATACGACTTTGTATCTTTGCAGATAACGCTGGTGTTATTGTGAATCCAAAGGGCGAGATGAAAGGTAAAATTTAGAGATATTAACATAGATTTAGTCTTTTTCCCCATCTTTTGTTATCAATATTGAGAAATTATTTCCTCTCAATTCTGAAAGTACCTATTGCATTTGTCTAGATTTGATTCTATTTACGTATGGCATGTGCATTGATTCTATTCAGTTGACTTACTGCTTGGTGTTAATGCTTAATGTTTGGTTTATTGTTACCTGCATATTTAGGTTCGGCGATTACTGGCCCTATTGGTAAGGAGTGTGCTGATTTGTGGCCAAGGATTGCAAGTGCAGCTAATGCCATTGTTTAATGTTTTAAACGGCTTTATTACTTCAAGAGGGGAGTTCTCTAGTAGTGACTATCTGTCTAAAAGGAGCTTTAGTTCCTCTTTAGTTGTGACTGTGAAAGTTGAGATTTATCTGTGGATTTTTGTTTGCAGGATTCGGCAAGATTGGCCGTAATTTTGATAGTTTTGATTATCCCAATTAGTATCTATTAAAAAACGTTATCACTTTGCATGCATACAATTTAATATAAACATTGGAAGCGGACTTGTGTTTTCAGTACGTTGAGTGAATGCTGAATTTTCTTAAGTGTCAGATACTCCGGGCTTATACTTCTCTTGATGGCATGTCCAGACTGAATTTATACTCATCCCTGATATGTTCTTCTATGGACTACCAACATAGTTATGTCACATTTATTTATGATATAAAGAAGAAACCGAACGCTCTTTTATGGTGAGTCTTGTCTATAACATTGAAATTTCAAGAACACTCTTTCAAATTCTCCATGTGATTCTGACTTCCTTTTGTCTGTTTATTGCTTCAATCGATGTTGTAGCCTCTTAAATGAAAATTTGCGATCATATCCATAATTAATCTATCTTTTTCTACTTGAACCATAAATAAAATCTTATAATCGTCAAGGGATATATAAGGGGTAATAAGTTAATAAAAATTTTAGAAAGTTTAACACTAAATTAAAAAATGAAAATTTTAAAATATATCTAAATGTATTATCTTAATGTATAGGGGATGACTGTAGTTATAGAAAAAATTCAAAAGTTATAAAATTGGTTTAAAATTGAATAAACTTTGAAGAATTTAAAATAAGTTTGAATAAAATTGAAAATTTTAAAATAAGCTTGAGAAAGATTATTCTTATTTATCAAAAAATTTAAAATTTAATTTAAAAATAAATTATTAAATAAAAATTAATTGATTTATTTTAATTTATAAAAATTTATTAATTTTAAAAATAGATCGAAAAAAAGTTAAAAATTAAATTAAAAAATTAGACCGATTTAAAATTTTTACAATTAAACTGGTTAAATTGATTAAGTTTTTTAATCATCGTAACAGTGCAGGTACATCGTGTTCATTCTTTTGATATTATTTCTTCACATAGTTTCTAACATTTTTAATCAAAATTTTCCAATAAAACATGTTTTACACTTTTTTAATCGCCGTTGTAGCTCCATAATGGCCACTTTGAGAATTATCATGGGCCATAGATATCAACTTATCTCTTGGCTGATTGTTAAAACTTATCGCTCCTCTCCATTCGTTTATATGCACTTAATACGTAGTTTTTGATCAAGTCCTAAATAGTAGCATCTCTTTGGCAATGTTGTCCAATTTCATCATGCAGATTGGTATGAACCTGAGAAACTGGTAAAGCTAATTTATCTGTTGAACTTCTAAATTCTTTTGAGCTTTTAAGAGACTTCTTCGATCTTTCGTAACTTTGCACCTCTCATCCTCTATAATATAGTAGCTGTTATCGACTATTCTGATACAAGAATTTTGAATAAAGAAGTTCAAGCAAATCATAATGGAAAGAAGGAGAAGAATTCCAAAAATATAAAGAGATCTTGAAGTTTAGTCAGCCTCAAATTTTGCAATGTAAACATGAATTTAATCAAACTTGAGCGACTCAAAATCTGATCAAATCTAAGTTAAAAGTTAAAAACGACATTGTTTTATTTAATAATTAATATATTTAGATATTGGATTTCGAAACCCGAAAATTTAAGGGGAAAAAAGTATTGATTGTCACTTGTGCTTATTTGTGCTACTGAAACTGCTTGTCTTCTTCTTCTTCCATAAAGATAACAACCCCAGAGAATGTGGTAGTAAAAGGTAAGACTTGTTTAGTTTTATTACAACAGAATAAGTCAAACGTATTACAGCTGAACTGAGGAATGACACGAGAGTAAATGAAGATTCAGAGTTTAGATTCTGATGATTCTACGGGCACCCAATATTGACAACTCCAAGATATTATGTAAACTTGTGAACTTCCACAATCTCAAAGTGTCAATGACCAATTGGCCAAAAATCTGTGGTTCCAAATCAAGCAAGGAATCCAAGTCTCTCCCCATTTTTCTTGGCCAGCCTGATCAACCCTTGCCTTTGTTTGGAATCGGCTCCTATTGATTTGCAAAACTCCGTTATGACCTGCCAAGTTGAAATCAAGTAAATCTTCCAAAACTTTGGTTCAAATTGTGGAGGGATTCATCTCAACGGTAAAATTTTCGTCAGAATTTCAACCACCTCTTAACAATCCCTTCAACATCTGTCCATTATAATCTAGAAAATAAGAATCTAAGATGATTTTCTAATCTTCTTCTTCCTTTCCAAGATGTCATATTCTTCAAATAACATATCAGAATTAAAATTTTAACTTCAGAATCTGGGCAACGAAACATAATTAAAAGGCCAACAGTTTTTTGCATAAAGAGCAAGTAGATATACCCAGAATCCCAAAACACCTACTCAGTTCTTCTGTTCTTTGCCTTTCTAATTTGGAAAATGCAAATCTGACTCACGTACATAGATGAGAACTAAGGAATGATACCTGTGAGTGCAAGGCAATAGCTTTGCCTCTAAGCTGATTGAACGTTTTCTTTCCAATTATGTTTCGAGTGACAACAACAATTGGAGCAAAAACACCTTTCCCTTCATTAACGTTCTTCATCATAGGCGGCATTCTCAATGGCTTCACAACTCTCACATGGTTTGGCACTGACTTCACCAACATCCCATACTCATCTCCCAAAACTGAACTGCCCCAACTTCCCTTAAACCCAGTTGCAGAAAGCGAAACAGCCATTGAAGAACAACTTCCCCAAGCTCAAAAAGATGCTGTAAAAGGCCAAAGATCCAACCTTTTCTCTTTGATGTGTGGTTTTTGGTGGGCTTCAGTGAAGAAAGGATATGTTACAGTTTCTTGTATGTGTAAATCACAATGGCCTGTGGTTCACCTTTATTGGGAAGAAGAGGTGGTGTGAGAGACTGCGTCATGGGAGATTAAGAACCACACACTGGTGGCTTTGGATTTTAGCTCAGAGATCCGAACACGTACTAGTCCTCGGTAACAGCTTATGGTCCCAGATTGGTCTGAAATCTAGAACTTGTGTTCTACTGGTTCTTTCTTTGATGGGGACCCTTGTGCTAACCAGCTTGTTCATACGTAGGATCTTTGATTGGACAATCCTAGCCGTTCAGTTTCTTGATGAGACCTCAACCATTTGATTAGTATTACTGTCGACAGAAATTACAAATAAAACTGAGCCATAAAAATTGGGTGTCAAAGAGTCTAAGTTTTGACTATGAATGCTGAGTTTAGGTACCAAACTAAAACTCAATCTCACGTTTCCCACGTTCTTGGAAGTTGCACGTATCTGCGTATGAACAATACGCTTGTTTGAAGGTGGCAGAGGGACGTGAACTCAACTCGTTTTGGTTCGGAAGATGAATGTTGCGATACTTTGATTATTCGTGTAGTTGGAATTTGAAAGTTTAAGAAAGTTCTAACAAAATTCGGCATAAGTGTAGCTTTCCTAGATTTGAGGCATAGAAGGAAACAAAGTTTAAGAAAAAGACTTTGATAATAGTCAACTGGTAAATGTTATTTAATAATTTACAAATCTTATATTTTAAATAAGTAATTTAATAAAATAATAATTCAGGATTTAAATAAATAAATTTAATGTGTATTTAATTTTAAATTTGTTATTATTTAAATTATTAAGCTGAGAATTATTCTACTGCAGTCCAAATTTGAACCTTTTAAATAAATTAAATTAACACTAAGAAACAAATTTTGTCGGTAGGATTTAAAAAAACAAAAAAGGTATTTAGAACCTTCGTAACGACGATCAAATTCTCTGCATCTATTAGTCTGTATCAATTCTGTTTTACGCAACGATGGCCACTGTCATGGCGGGCCGTAGGTCGGCTCGTGGCCCTCCACCCGTGGCCTTCGCAGGTCGAAATTGGCTAGCCCGCAGCTCGATTCACTGACGGGCCGACTGACCCGTGGTTGGCCCGTGGCACGTTGGGCTACAGGCAGCCCGACCCGGCTCAACCCATATATATATTTTAATAAAAATATATATATAACGGCGTCATTTTGGATAAAATGAGCATACCGCTGGCCAGCGCGGGCTAGCCTGTGGCCTGGCCCGGGCAGATTATAGTTGGCCCGTGGTTTGCTCATAGCCCGGCCAATCAGGGTCAAAATTTCGGTCGGGTTAAAATTGTCATCCCTAATTTCACACGATCTTATTTATACATTTCTCTAATAGATAAGTTCGCGTTGAATAAAATTGGTACAAGTTAATGGATACAGAAGATTTCGTAACGAACGTAAATGTCATTTAAGTTTAAGTCAAGATATTTTATTAAAGTTATTGTTTAAGAATGTAAGATGAAGCTTTGAAGAGTTATTAATATTATCGTTTGACAGGGGGATTATTGATAACTCCAAGTATATCATAATGATTTATTTAGGACATCAATAAAAACCCTGCTGAATTTAGAGTTTATTTGTAAGTATCTAACGTTTAAAAAATTTGACCATAAATTAAATTGATAATATAAGAATTTTAAATTTTAAAAAATTCAATCGATATTAAACCGTAATAAAATAGCTAAAGATTGAATAAAATAAAAAAAATGAAATATAATTGAAAGATATTATTTTTATCTATAGAAAATTTTAAAGTTTAATTTAAAAATTATTAAATAAAAATTAATTTATTTATTTTGATTTATAATAATAAAAAGTGACCGATAAATTGATCAATTATTAACAACAAAAATTATTAAAATAAATTAAACATAAAAGTTTAAAACTGAACAAAAAAATTAGACAATTCAAAATTTTTACTTTTAAACTGTCAAACCGTTAAGTTTTTTAATCATTAATGATATAATAATGATCTATCTAACATGTTTAATTGGTTGCTTAGTGTGAGATAATCAATCTAAAAAATCATTTTGTTTTCATAATTTTTAAACAAATCTTATGTTTAAGAATTTATTCTCAAATTCGTATAATTTAAAAAGTTATATATGTCAAATCTTTTGAACTTAAATTTTAATTTGTTAAAATATTTACTATAAGTTCGTTCAAAATTTACTTAACTCAAATTTATCTGATAATTTTTATTTGAGTTTGGTCTGATTTAATTCAATTTGAAATATGAAGTCAAAATGTTTAATAAAAATAATGTAATAGAAAGAAACAACTATAAAAATGTGTTAATATAATTATGTTATAATCCTTCTTTTTTTGTTATTTCATATATTCTTTCACACATACTCCTTTCTTGATGGAATAAACCAAAGGAAGCTGTCGAGATTAAATTGGTTAGTTTATTAAATCGGATTAATGAAAATCCGGCTAATTTTTTATTTAATTAATAATTTTTATTTAATTAATTTTAATAATCTTTATTATAAAAAATTAAGAAGTAAAGAAGAGAGGAATGTATGTAACTTGAAAGTATCGTCCGATTACGCAAAGAGACGAACAAAATCACAAAGTTTCTTGTTTGCTTTGGAATCACGGTTGCTCCAACTTCAAGGAGAACCCATCCTATCAAACATCTTAGAGTAACCATATTTAATAAAATAACCAACAAGTTAGGGGCCGTTTGGTTCCACTTCTGTTTTTCTGTTGTTGTTTTTTGTTTCTGTTTCCTGTTTTTTGTTTCTGTTTTTT
>JAOTAY010000191.1:48058324-48075946 GCA_025629805.1 Erythroxylum baracoense
GTAGAAACAGAATAACATGGTAACAAGTAAGAAAAGCAAACATAAACCTGGACCAGAAAAAGAAAAATCGTAGCAGAACTTGAAGGTAGAGAAGAGTCGGCGGCGCAGAAACCAGTTTTGGAAAAAACGAAAACCTGTTTTAAAATCTTACAGAAACATCTTTTTTTCGTTTTTATAAACTTATTGCGGTTTCTTTATTTTTAGAAACCAAATACGGCAACAACATTCGACAACGCTCGGCCAAACATATTTTAATAAATGGTTTATTTTTTAACGAAAACCACAACGAAAAACGGTTTTAAAAAATGAAAACAAACAGGGCCTTAGAATCTCTTTTTTTTTTTTAACTCAAGTCATAAAATTACATTGAATGAATAAGTATATTTTTAATTTTTAAAATTAACATTTTTAATTTACTTAAATATTTAATTATTAAAATTTTAATAGTCCTCTCCATGTAGTTAATGGGATATTATCAGAAGTAAACCATAAATTTGAACTAAATTTGTAGACTGTCAGGAATCTGACATCGGACAACTATAAGAGCATTTAATAATTTATAATAAGTGTGCAAATCTCCCCTCTGGAGTTAGCTTTTGAGAGTGAGTTAGGCCTTTTTAATATGATATCAGGGCCAGTTTGTCTCGATAATTTAGGGCGGTGCCCGGTTATGTCCCTTTGCCTAATATGTCCATTAGATGTCTAGTCCTGCTCTGAATTGAGGAGAGGTGTCAGAAATTTCACATCGAACAACTATAAAAGTATTTAACAATTTATAATAATATGCAAATCTCCCCTTTTAAGCTAACTTTTAAGAATGAATTAGGATTTTTTAATATAGATTTATGGTCTGAGTGGTTCAGTCATGAACTTATCATCTTGAATCTCATGTTCAACTTATGTGTATAATTGGTATAGACCAACTATCATTTAGGGACAGTGAGAAAACACGGTCTAGAAAATTTTATAAAAATCACCCATTTATCTGAAGATACTGAAATTCATATCTGAAGATACTAAAAAAATTTAATTAAAAGATTAAAAATGCAGTTGTCCAGCGATACAATTGAGAGCTAATGTTCCACATAGCCTTTAGATCTCAGAAGAAGAACCAATAACATCGCTCCACGTGGTATACCGCCTAAATTACAACGATATTAACCGACTCCATATCAACCTGATGTACTGGGTCCCACCTGCCAACCAATAACGTCCGTTTGATCTAGTGTCAGGAAATATTGTTACGGTCCCATTTTGAGCACTTGTCAAACGCACTTGCCTGTGAAAAAGGAAAAACAGACAAGACGCAATTCACCTGTTTGATGCTCTGCTTTTTGTGATGCTCTGTTCTTCTTTAAGGATCTGGGTTTTGTTGCTTTAGATTAAATGGTCTCCTTCTTGCACTTGTTTGATTTGCTTTGCTCTTCAATTAATCTCATTATCTCTGCCTTAACCTTTTTTTCTTTTGTAATATATCTAATCGTCAGTTGAAAGTGACTTAAAGTTCCATGCTTGCTGCCACTTATTTTTTCCCTTTCAGTGAGTTCTCTTTTTTCTTGTTCTCGGTTTAAATTTCTTGATTTTATTCCGTTTAGAGCTTGATCAGCTCAATAACTTAGCGTTGACCTCGTAACTTCCATTGTCACACGGTTATTTCTTTTAACGTTAACCACCAAAGGCACAAACTTTTGGAATTAGGGTTTGTTGTTTCCTGATAAGTTTTTATGTTGACTAATGTTTTTTTTTTTTGGTAATGGAAAGAACCTTTTAAGTCATTCACCGGTGATCTATCGTTTGTTCTGATTCCTCCAAACTTGATTGGTGGAATCGGTTTGTGAGTGTTGTGTTCTTGTGGGAGGTCTGTGCCAACTGTCGATGGATAAGGATGCTAAGGATGCTAATGGGTTGAAAAACGATGATTTGATACGTCTGGACGGTTCAAAAGTTGAGGATAAGACTGATGATGTAGAAGACGACAGCGAGTCTAATTCCTTGTTGCCTCCTAGGAGAGGTGGGATGTCAAGAAACTCGGACAAAGTCCGCAGAAAGGTTCAATGGAATGATAAGAACGGGCACAAGCTAGTGGAGGTAGTGGAGTTTGAACCAAGGTAAATCCTATTTTCTCTTGGAGGCTGTGGATCTCTTTTGTTGTTTGGTTTGGCTTCTACTTCTGCTTCTTTTGCAGTCAATGCTTACTTTATTAAATTGTTTGTTTTTTGAAATTTTGAGATAATAAATGTGTTAATAGTTAGAAATTGATCAAGTTGGGAAGTTACATTGAATTTGAATGCTAATTCTATAAGCTTCTCCTAAGCTGGTAAATCGGGAGCTTATCTGGGATCTAAATTGCTTACATTGTTGTTATCTCTATTACTTTTTATTTTTTGAGAATTCAGAGTTACTATCTTTCTCTTCTATAGACTCCCATTAGCATGTGCTATCTAGTGAATAGGACATCAAGAAAGCTTTAACTTGATAAGGGTTTCTACTCCCTGTTTATTCCCACTAGTAGAAATTTGATGCTATTAATATGGAGTTGGTATAACTCTGAATGATGTACGTCAAGCCAAGGACATCATCTTCTGTTTTTTCACCATTTAAACCTTGTGCACTTGCTATCCAATTGTAAGTCTCTTTCCCAGGCACACACACATTTAATTGCTAACAGTACCTCCTTACTTCATCTTGAGTAACTATTGTGAATCATGGTGGAAATTGAGCCTATGCAAGTCCTAGCCTGGGAGAGTAATTCTTCATATTCTTGTAATGCACATTAAGAAAGTCTCATGTCAAGACTATGTAACTCTTTTGTCAAGATATTTGACATTTTTAATAACTCACAATTGGTGATTCCTTTAGATCTTGTTTCTGCTGGAACCATCATGAAACTTATATAGATTTTACATATATGAAACTTATATAGATTTTACATTGCTCCTTTTGATGATTGATCTCAATTAGTTGCTTGTGTAATCATCCTGTTTTTTGGAATTCATGAGCTTTGGTGTCATTCCTTGCACTGCAGTTTAGGGTTAAGCATCCCCCTTGATGTGAATTGACTGTCATTTTGTTTTCTCATGCTAACTACAGTATGCTGCATTCTTAATCATTATCCTGAAACAAGGAAAAGTTTCTTGTGCTATGAATAAATTGTTATTGAGTGATATTTTTCAATTAGCAAGTGCTAACTACAATTCCATTGAAATAAGGCTTATGTAGCCACAGACATGCATATATACATCTCAAATGTGAAAATTCCTTAGATAAGATAAGAAAAGAAAAGAATTGCAAAATATTTGGTATAATATGGTTGCCTACTACATCATAATGTTATCAAGTTGAGAAAGACTGCAATGGATCAGTTACCAATTGTTATTTTTTTATTCTCGTAAGATAATTAATTGAAATGTTGCAATTTTTAGCGACTAGAGAAAGCGGATATTTCATTATACAATTTACTTCAAACAAATTATGAGTTTGATTTTAGCTACAGATTTGCAGAGTAAGACATATGACTTGTATAAAACATACGTATGCATGTAACTGTATACCTCCTTTCTCTTTTTGCTTATTTGTCATTACCTTTCAACAATAAAATGTGAGTTAACAGATGAAGTAGCTATCTATAATGATCTTATTGATATATGTATCATGCCCTCATAGATTTCTCCTTTTTCCTCTACGTAAGCTGCACATCAAAATGTTCTTCTTAGTAGGCATGATTTTTGTGTTGTGGTTTTGCTACCATCCATTGCTCCCCTGATACCACTATGGTCATGTTGATGCAAAAGAACTTAAAGCTATAAAAGAAATAAAAGACGAAAGATTATTCAACCATAAGCTCTAATTTGGTGGGATGAGGATTGGGAATTGTGTTGACATAAAAAATAATGTCTAAAATTTAGATTATATTAGTATTCTTTATTAGATAGGAAGTAGTAGTTAGTTAAATATGTTATCTTATTTGTTTAGGACTTATAGAATATTAGTTTATGATTTAAATTTGTTAGGAATACTTTCCTACTAGAATAGGAGTTCTAAAAACTTCGCTATAAAAGTGTGTGTATTTGGCCCTTGAATAACAAGCAATCTAAAAGTTTTCTATGAACTTGAGCTTTCAATTAGAAGGTGTGCAACTTTCTTCTAAGAGTTATTCCTTAAACCTTAGGAGTGATTCTAAGTTTTCTACTCTCCATTTTGTGTTCCTTACTAAATTCTAGGAAACTTAACCTAAATTGCAATCATCTTAAACCTAAATTTCAACTATATTAAACCCTGAAATTCTAAACGTAAATTTTCAATAAACAAACCCTAAAAATCTAACCATACTAAATCTAAAATTTCAGCATTCTTAGCCGAAATACAAACTTGAAACTTGATATTTCAGTAGTCTAATATCAGTAATATCACCTAATTTTGTAAGTTTTAGCTATTATTGATACTTCTTCTCTTTGTCCTACATCAATTTGGTATTAGAGTTTTGGTTCACAAAGATGACATGTAGTCAAAGGGCATATAATTGGGCATCAATGATCCTCATTCACATGGTGCCCCAAAACACCAACGTACATGTAACAACTTCCTAAAAAAACCATGTTCGACATATTTTGGTGAGGTTAGACAACCTTGACACACATTCCCTAAAAGTCAGAAATCCCACAAGAAAAAATTATAACAACCAACAACATATACTTGATGTTGAACATGAAGAACGTGGTAATAAGCAAGAAGAAGAGACTGATATTGATCAAAAACACTCATCGTATAGGAAAATCTTTGCTGAAAAATCATGTGCTGATTTTGATTCCTCAAATTTAGTAGATCAATTCAAATCTTCGAGCCTACATTTAGAAGGTGCTTAAGTACTTGATGATATGGAGAGTTTGGCAATGGAAGATGATCATGACATGGAGAGTTTGATAGTAAGAGATGATCAAAGCGTTAAAGATGAAGAAAACAGAACGAAGTGGATTCTTTGGCAAACCCTAAAGTTGAAATAATTGAACCACAAGTTCAAACACTTAAACTGCAAGCTGAAACAATAGTGTAACAGGTCGAAAAAATAGGACAACAAGCTAAAATAACAGAACATGGAGCTGAAAAGATTAACCAACAATTACTTGAGGTTCTGAAACTTGTTGGTTCAAAACTTTAAGTGATATCATTGGTGTTGTTGATGAAGATTGTGTTGTAGTGGCTAATGAGGAGAAGTAGACTTGGATGAAGATGCGCTATTAGTACAACATAGGAATAAAGAAGAAGCTGTGAGTGCACTTGCAAAGTCAAAATTCAGCAATGTTAACAAGTTAGTGCATAAAACTACAAAAAGCAACAATAAGTATGTTCTTGATGCCTATGTTGTAGAGAAGCCATGTGATTTCGTTATGAAACCATTTGCAAATATATTGTTCATTACTTATGATGTTGTCCACATTGCTAAACTATTCTTCACAGAGGTTGTACGTCTCCAAGAATTACCTTTAACCATCATATCTAATCGTGACGTAAAGTTTATGAGTTATTTTTGGAGAACTCTATGGAAAATATTGAACCCTAAGCTTCAATTTTTAAGTTCTTTTCATCACCAAATTGATGGACAAACAAAGGTGAAGAATATAAGCTTGAGAGATTTGTTATGATTTTTGGTTGGAGACAATGTGAAAAATTATGACCTAATTCTTCTTATGGCATAATTTGTATACAACAGTTCTATAAATAGGTCAACTAGTAAGAATCCTTTTGAGATAATCTCAAGAGTTCAACCAAGAAAGCTTATTGATTTGGTTCCTTTACCATAAAAAATACTAGTTAGAGTTGAAGCCAAAAGTTTTGCATAACACATGAGAGACATCTTTGATGAGATACAACCAAAGATAACAACCAACAATTGTCTTGTAAAGATCACGATGATCAATTGTCGATTGGTGGAATTCAATGAAGAGGATATGATGATGGTTAGAATTTGTCCAAAGCATTTTTGAAAGGAAAATATAAGAAACTTCATTCATGGAATGTTAGACCTTATTAGATCATAAAAAAAAAAGTGTTAATGCTTAGGTTTTGGAATTAACCAGTGATATGGGAATTGGTCATATCTTTAATATTGCAGACTTAATTATTTATCATAGATATGATGACATGCAATCTCCAATTGCGGCTGTGAGAATTCCAACCATTTATCCTCTTAGAGAGGAGATAGAGGATGTTCTTGATGACCAAAATTGTAGGCACAAGAGATGGAGAATATCGACAATTTCTTGTCAAGTGGAAAGGAAGACTGTGACAGTACGTGAATTTTATAATCTAAATTTCAAAAGTTGAATCTAGACATATATGATCGGTATTTATCATATTCTCGAGGATGAATTTAGACAAGTCGGGAAGAATTGATGCAAAAGAACTTAAAGTCTATAAAAGAAATAAAAGAGAAAATATTAGTCAACCACAAACTTTAATTTGATGGAATGAGAATTGAGAATTGAGTTGATATCAAAGATAAGGACTGAAATTTAAATTATGTTAGGATTTCTTATTAGATAGGAAGTAACAGTAAGTTAAATATGTTATTCTATTTTAGATACATTTCCTAGTTGTTTAGAACTCTTAGGATTTTTATTATAATAGGATTTAAATTTGTTAGGAGCCCTTTCCTACTAGAATAAGGTTCTAAAAATTTCTCTATAAATATGTGTGTATTCAACCCTTCAATAACAAGCAATCTAAAATTTTTCTAGAAACTTAAGTTTTCAACTAGAAGGTGTGAAGCTTTCTTTTTAATAGTGATTCTTAGACCCTAAGAATAATTCCTAGTTTACTACTCTCCATTACCTAACTAAATTTCGACCATCTTAGTTAAACCTATATTTCATATATATTAAAATCTGAAATTCTAAGCCTAAATTTTCGGTAATCATCTAAAAACTCGATTATACCAAATCTGAAATTTCAGCATTTTTTTAGCCAAAATCCAAACCCTAAATTTGATAGTCCGACAGTCTAATATCAATCATATTTTTTAATATTGTGAGTTGTAGCTACAAGTTGATACTTCCTCTATGTGTCCTACATCACCTGTATTTTGTTATTGCCATGGAGACCTAAACTAGGCCTAATAATGCAGTGCTAGAAGTGACAATAGGGAGATATATTCTACTTAGAACCTTCAAATCAAGTGCTGATAGTCTGTGGATTCTTTGTTTATAGTAATAATCTCTTCTTATAGTATTCAAATTCTCTGGGCTTAAATATGCCCTGCTGCTCTCTACTGTCTAAATTATGGAAGAAAGTGGATGAGTTTTGATTGAAAACATTCCATGAAAACACAAAAGTAACAGATTTAAGGTTTTCTAATAATAGCTGCAATGAAGTGTTGAACACTTAAAATTGGACCTTGGTTAGTTACTAAGATTTTATTGTTTGTCGTTCAATCAGTACATTAGTGACCTTTCAAAAGGCTGGACGAACTCGAAGTTCTTCAAATTATGCATTTATTGGCATCCAAGTATGAAATATTGTCAACTTATATCCTAGAGGCAAAGTTTTGATTACCCGATGTCGTTTTGAATAAATGTTTGCGGATTAGATGTTACTATGTGTTACATTTCTCAAATCAGTATTTTTCATCTTGTGCCTGCAGTGATGTTAGTGATTCTGATGAGGACTCGGATTCTTGTATCTGTACCATAATGTAGATGCTTTAGTGCAACAAGTTTGAAGATATCTACGGGACAACCCAGCACAGCATTCTCTTTAGCGACAATTTCAGCCCGGGTGTCAAAAAGCTTGCTTTAACCTTTGCTTTAAGGAGATAAGGTCTCAATACTTACTCTGGAGATTTTCTTACCTGGATATTATGGTGAATTTTCTCACGAGAAGCTTATCCCCGGAATTGAAGATAACAATTTCAGCCCTAAGCTTACATAATATTTATCAGTCAGATAACATATTTGTTTGTGCAATTTCTGCAGAAACGTACGGTATTACCCTTTCTGCTTGATTCATGTAGTTAACTTCTTCACAACTGTGTGTTATATCTTGAAAACTTGGCAACTACTTGGCTAATTTCTTATTGCTGCCACAAAGTTGTTTTGGACACAAGTGTATCTTTCCCAGATCATACAATGAACATTGCAGACTCTTAGATTGGATATCAGAAACATGATATAGACATTAATTCTACTGTATTTATCAGATCTTTATTCCTCATTTCTATTTCCTATTTGATTTGACCTTATATGTGGAGTGTGTTGAAATATACTGATCCTCAGGTTCACCACTGATGTGGACTAATTCATTTCCTACCGATCTGAACTTTAGAATTTTGTAGTTAGTTGGTGGATGGAACTTTCTTCAATCCATATGCAGAAATTCCGCTACATTACTTGTATCAATGGTTCCAAGGAAGAATTTACTTGTACCAAAAAAAATTTCGATACTGTAACACATACCTGACTTCCACCATCTAGCAACTTGCTTCAGTAACTTTGATTCTATGAGATTAGGGTCCCTGAAAGTAATGCAGCATAATAACTTTGCCAGCTGTCTTCTATGTAATCAGACAAAGATTGAACAATAAAATGCTGGGCATACATTCCACCTCTATGTTTCAATTATGGAAGAGCTTTGTAAGATAAAGAATGTAAATTTAGCACTTGAATTTGTCATCACTTTGAAACATAAACACTTGATGGTTATATGGTCTGTTTACAACTATCTTTTTTCTCAGAATTAGAAAAGATAAAGAATTACAAACAAGAACAAAAAGAACATCATGGCTTTCCTTCTCACTATAAAGCTCTTCCCTAACACAAGAATCATTTTCCAAGAATTTTAGGGCGAAGTGGATCAAAGAATCAGCAACACACAGAATCAAGAAAACACAAACTGTATCACACTCTACATTTAAGCAAAACAAAAGTACAAGAGGCACTTCTGCTGCTTTTTATGGCAACAACATCAATTCCAAACCTTCAACAACAACCAACTTTCCCTTTTCTCTATTTGGTAGTTTCAACCAACTCTTTATAGTTTTGACATGTATGTGATACCCTTGAGTGATCTGAGCATAGTAATTTGCTATCGCGCCTCCAAATTGGTGATATCTAATATAGGCATATCATCTCTGTTTCTCCATGAATATGTACTGTCAAAAACAGCTCCCTTTGAAGGGATGGTCTGAACAGGGTTTATGGATTTTGTTGTGGATTCAGCACTCAACTTGCAAGTATCAGGGAAAACTAACCAGTTGGACAGGCTGGAATCGACTGGGATTTCCTGGATTATAGGTCTGGACTGGCTAACATTTGAGGTTGAAGTAAAGGGATTGTTTGCTTGTTGCTCTAATGTTAAATTCTCTTTACACTTATCCTTTACTATGAGCTTACTTCTTGCCTTCATTGCCTTCCATTGACTTAGATTTTCAACAGGATTCAGAACAGAGTGAACATATTGACCCCTGTTTCTAGCATTTGGAGTAAATCCCAGAGATCCAAGTGCCCCTTGATTTGAATCAACGAGGGAACTTAGCTCTGTGGCTTCTCCAGTTGAAGAATCTAGCTTCTGTGAATCCTTAAGCTGCCTGGAAATTTCTTCCCCGCTTAACCTGAAGTGATCAATATCACCATCATAAACCCATTCTTCTCCATCAAAGCTATCACTACCATCATCATCATCCAAATCGCTTTCTTCATAAGCTATTTCATCCTCCTCATCATAGCTGTCTAAGCAGTTTCTATATCTATAATTTTGTGGATAAGATGCCAATTTCGTCCTATTTGAATCCCCTTCAGAGATAGAAGAAGCTGCTTCGCCATTATTTTCTTTCTTTTCCTCCTCGTCACTTTCTTCTGCTGGGATCGGTTCATAAGCCTGCACATTCAAGTTGAAACTAACTTTCTTTCTAATTTTGCAGTTCAAGGACTCCTTGGGCTTTTTCCTGCACAAAAAAGAATCCCACCCAGAAGCAAAGTCAATGCCAAGAACACACACAAACATTCTAATGAAGGCCAAATTCCATGAGAGAGCAAAATGAACTAACCTGATCTCTGAATCTGAGTTCGTGGGCACTTCTGCTTGGTCAATAAAAGAAGAAACATTATCCAGAGGTTCATAGTTGCCAATCCTCTGCCACAAAGAGAGAAAGTAACAATCTTTAATGGAGCTTGACGATGACAATCTAAACTTCCAAAATCACAACTACTTAAACCAGCCATAAAAAAAGAAAATCTCACTTTATCTCCAAACAGAACTTTGCTGGGCGGTTTTCGACGCTTCCGCTTGGAAGAAAAGCCAAAACAGCCGAGAAAGAAACAACCCATTAAGATACCTTCCGTAACGTAAACTCTCCAATAAAGGAGGAGGTGTATTGGGTTGATGTGTAGGGGTAAGGAAGGAGGAATTTGAAGACAATGGTTGGCTCCAATGTTATTTTGAAAATTGGAACCGTTGGATGGGAGGGACTGCAATGATTGTGGAAGATGTCACGAGTTCATAAAATATTAAACACAAAAAAGGACAAAGGGACAGACACAAGAAGAAGAGGTCTCACTTTTTGTCCCATCCGATTTTGTAAACTTTTGTGTTTGCATTTGCGGATGCGGCTCGTGACATTTGGTTTTTGCTGCGTCGGTTAAATCTATTTTCTCTTTTCTTTTTAACGGTAACTGTTAACGGAGATTCGCTTTCACTTTTATTTTTAAATTAAGTAAAAAGAGTTGTTAAACTGAACTTTTCTATTTTAATCTATTCTTATAAAAAAATAAAATCTGGTTTTGATATTAACTAAATAAGTATTAGTAATATAATTCAACTTTTCTAATAATTTTATAATTTTATTTTCATTCATATATGTGAGTCATTTAGAAACAACATCTCTATTAATTAGGGGTGAGGTTACGTACTATTAGACCTCCATAGACCCTACGTCTAACCAAAATTATACTGAATATTGTTGTTGTTGTTGTTGTTGTTAATAATTTTATAATTATTTAAGGCTTAATATAAAATAAAATTTTCAAATAAAGACTTACAAGCCACTTATATACTTAATTATTTATTTTAAGGTTAATTATAAAAAAATCTCAAACTTTACTCAATTTTGCGATTATAGCTCGAACTTAAAAAAGTAGTAATTAAATACTCTAATTTTCAACTTTTTTTCAATTCTAGTCAAATATTAATATCTCTCTTAGTGTTACTAATGTGACTTGTTACATAAGACAAAAACCTTAAATACTTATACACATCAAACTTAATTAAACTAACTAATTAAGTTTCATTAAATTATTTGTTTAACTAAACTACAATCATTTTTAGAGGGAGAAAGCTTTAGGTAGCATTTTCGTATCCCTGACTTGGGAAGAGATCGTCTGTTCCTCTTCCCCTATTCTTATCCTGTGCCAACGTATAATATCTACTCAACTAATTAAATTTCATTAAATTATTTGTTTAACTAAACTGCAATAATTTTTAGAGGAAGAAAGCTCTAGGTAGCATTTTAGTATCCTCGACTCGAGAAGAGATCGTCTGTTCCTCTTTTCCTGTTCGTATCCTGTGCCAACGTATAATATATACTCATTTAATTTTTGTCTTATTTATTTATTGGTAAACGTGTGGATGCTATTTAAGGGAACAAAATAGGAATAGAAAAAACGGAACAGACGATCTTGTTCCCCCCTATTCATAGAACTTGTCATCACTGTTATTCCTCTCATTCAAATTTGATAATTGACAAAACGACAAAGAACCCTCTAACATTAGGCAACGACTTCCTCCTAACACACTCCACATAATCTCCCACTACAGTACACTTTCAAAATAATCCTACCATGATTCACAAACTCCTGCAATACAATTGACAAATTTTGCTTTTTCAACTAGGGATGTCAATAACGGCATGCCCAGCCCGGTCCATTTTTGACCTGAGTTAGCTAGGTTACAGGTGAGCTATGGGTCGGCCATGGTCTGTCTAAGCCAGTTTATTACATTTGTAGTCTCTGAAAGATGAGAACCAACTATATATGTAACATCTACATCGAGAATTTAAGTATTGTATACGTTATTAGTCGATCTTTTGTATGAGCTACCCGTAATAACGAACTTTCAAAATGAATCTGTTTATCATAAAGAGATTCATTGTTCCTAACCTTGTTTTGCTCTACCTTAATTGTTATTTGAACAAATAAAAGTTATGTTTTGGTCTGAGTAGGGATAACATTTCTCTTCTGCATGTCCATGGAGTTTTGAAAAATCCAAGCATCTTAGAGATAGATAGAGAGGTAGGAATTTTTCGAACGAACCGCACTCCTTCGTATACGTCAAGAGTCCATTGATGAGAAGGGGTTGGGGAAAGCTTGAACCCCAATTCCGATAGTGATGAATATAAGCGCAATTGAAATTCCTGGGGAATTATACATTTGTGTATTGATAAGACCATTCACTATTTCTTGAAGCTCGATCTCCGAACCATATAGTCAAGAGAAACCATAAACCATAATAGAAGAGCTTGCCCCGCCCATGAGTAAATATTTCACAGTAGCCTCATTAGACCATACAACTTTCTTGGTATATCTACCACCGGTCTGCCCATGGCCCGACTATTTTTTCCAAAACGACGTCGATTTGAAATTTTTTTGCTTAAAAAAACAAATGCCTGACCTGCCCACAGGCCGGCTCATCCCATCCTGCCAGGCCATGGGTTGAGATGCGGGCCACCATAGCCCGGGGCCGGGCTGAGCCAGGGCGGGCCCTGACATTCTTATGTTCAACCCTCGTGGTTAAAGACCAATGCCATTTTGTGAGACTTTGTGCTACCATCATCGATCAGCAGCTTCGTAATCATCGGATACTTGAGAAACTCCCAAGCCTGAGTGTCAAACAACGTTTTCTTGTCGTAAATCACAATCTATCTTGGAATTCCAAAGGAATCACTCCTATACTCGATCTTCAGCTTCGAAACCACCTGAAGCATGATATTTTGCTGTGAAGGAGCTCAACGGCGGACGACGAGTCAATGACGATGACTCTAGGGTTCTAAGGTTGAAACTCATCCAACTGTCGCTTCCAGTCCTCATTGTACAACTTATGAATAACACAATCGAACAGTCCCTGCTAACTGATTAAGTTTCATTACGTTTCTAATAATCTGAATGAAATCTCAATTGGTTACGCTAGGCATTTTTTTTACACGATCTCAATTTGGTGCAAGAACTGAGTTTGATTTAGGATTTTCTTCATTTAAAAGCGACATAATTTATTTAAACAATTTAATGAAACTTAATTAGTTAGTTTAATTAAGTCTAACGTGTATAAGTGTTTAAGGTTTCTGTCTTATATGTTAAGTCATATCAGTAATGTTAACGGAAATATTAACATCGGGTTAAAATTGAAAAAAATAAAAATTTGAGGATTTAATGGTCACATTTTTAAGTTCGAACTATAATTACAAAATTGAGTAAATTTTAAGATTTTTTGCAATTAACCATTTATTTTAAATAAGATTAATTTATTATATTAGTTGTTATTAAATATTATATAAAAATTAAAATAAAACTGATTATCTATACAAAAAACAACAACTTATAAGAAATTATGCTAACGGTCAGGGTCAGTAAAGAGCCAATAATAGACAACCTTATTTTTAATCGATTAATACACACAAAAAAATTTGGAAAACGATTTGAAAAGGAAAAAAAAGTAATAATCAACTACATTAACAAATATCTGCTTAGACAAAAATAAATAAAATTAAAACAAAGATATTAAAAATCAAAATAAAGGTAAAGTAAATAAATAAATAAATAAGGATAAAAACAAACAAATAAATGAAACAAAAATAATTAAAAGAGACAAATAAAAAAGTGGATAAAATAACTAAAGGGACAAATGAAACAAACTAAAGTATTTATGAAAGAAAAGCAAGAAACGTCTTATAAAACAGTGACCTCTTTATTTAAATTTTGTCTAACTTTAAGATATAATATTTAGCATTCTTCCTTTAACTAAAACTACTAAATCGTACGGAGACTCTTAATTGTTTATCGAGCAAAATCCATTTTCACATGCAAATTCGTAGATAAAATGTGTAATGTATTAAATTGTGGATTTATACACGTACCCAATGCTTGGTTTTTTAAAAAAAAAAAAAACAGGAGAACTCGTAATATTATCTTTAAGAATAAGATTAAAACAGTACATCTAGAATATCAACCCACATCTGAAACCTGTCATGACGAATAGAATCACGTGCCAGTACATGGGCACACTGATTCTCCTAAGGTCTAATCCAAAAAACTTTAATATTTGGCCGAGCAAGAAGAAAGGCCTTACAATTAAACACAATCAAACCAAAATCAGAATTATCCTCACTCATAGAGTTAATAGCCAGATATAAAGAGTGGCAATCTATAAAAATACAACCAGGTTCAAGTAAAGAGTCAAAGGCATAATGTAAACACTGCCTCAAAGCAAGAGCTTCCACAATCAACGATCTATCACCACCTTCCTCAAAACCCGAAATAGCCAAGGAAAAATTGCCTTCAGCGTCCTCAATAGCATAGCCAAAGCTCACAAAGTACATAACTCGAAACACTGCACCATCAACATAAGCGAGCCAAGTAGCTTGATGATTGATATGGGCTGGTTGAAAAGGAGCAGCACCTACATGTACTAATGTCGTTGCTGCTTGTGATGTTACTGATGCCGTCCTATAGTCATCCAGAAGCAGGCAATGCTTGATTTTATATTATTTTAAAAACTTTTGCTTATTAAAATATGCATTTTTCAATGTGAAATTATATTAATAGCATTCATATATAATTGACTTATATCAGGAATGTACTTAAAAGTTAGTAAAAATTTTTGATATTACAACAACAAAAATAAGTTAGTAAAAATTCTACTGACATGCGGAGAGTCTAATAATATATAACCTTACCCTTAATTTGTATAGAAACCTTTTCCGAATAACATGCATAAAAAGATTATATTAATCTTCAAAAACATTGACTTAACTTATTAAAATTTGATAAAATATAATATAACTTTAACCGATTAATTTTATAGATATAATAGCTTTATTTGATAATATAAGTAGTCATCTATAATATTTATAGTATAAATAAATTTATGAAGATAATATAAAAGACTATTAGCAAATAAAATTTATTTAATTATACAAATATAATAAAAATTATTACTAATAATATTACTATAATTATTATTTAATTTAACACATTAAATTTATTCTTAAGATTCAACTTTTATAAATGGAAAGTAGATATACCTTGAAAATTATATTTATCTTTAGTTTTAATTTTAAATATAATGTGAAAGGCATAAACTTTTTATGTAGTTTAAGAAATCTTAGAAATATAGTATGAACATTATATATAAACTAATCAAATGTTATTTACATAATGATTCGTCACAACTTTAAATTAGAGCTGAATTAACTATCTTCGACTTAAACTAATAATTTATTATAATTATTAATTTAAGTCAAATTTAATTAATTCATGTTGAATTTAAGAACTAAGTTATGTTACCGTATTGATGAACATTTAATTAGTTAAAGTTTAAGAGAAGATATTTTTTAACTAAAAATTATGATTTTTTTGAGAATTTTAAAAATTATAGAGTTTTTCTAATATTTCTTGAATTATATGGGAAAACTGTGTCTTTTAGCTTAAATATATTTTATTTTATACATAAAATACAATTGGAACTCAATTAATGCATAACTAGGAACTGAAATAATGGATAAATAGTATATGGAGATATGTTTTTGACTAGCATTAACCTTACACCTTTCTAGTTAGAGAAGCTAAACACTAGTACCCAACCAATTCATAAACATACTATTATTCGAAATCGAACGACGTTTTAGAAGAAAGGTTCAATACATTCGGGTCTTGATGGGTGAAGTAAAAGGTGTTTGTGATGAGAATTTGAGATTACACTGAACCACTCTGGCTATAGAATACGAATGAAATCTTCTCACTTCAATTTTTCAAAAGTGAATATTATTTTAAAATTTATAACATAATTAACATATAAAACATAAATCATAATTTATACCTAATCGTGAAACTTGATCCGTTTCTTATCATTTTCCTCAAATCTTGTTTGTAATCGGTGGTGTAGAGAAAACTAGGCAATAAATACCAACTTCTTCTAATATCCCGTATTTAATCATTAAATTTATTAAAGTTTATAATTAAATTCAACTTGATTAAAAAAAATTTCTCTTCAACTTATTCCTATATAACTCGTTAGATTCTTAAACATGTTGGCAATAGATATAAATTATAAATATATATCATATTTAGTATTAAATAAATTAAACTCTTTTAATTTATCTTTAATTTTTTAATTAAATAATTTATATCTATATAATAAGATTGACATTTAGCAACATGTCATAACTATCCAAATATTTAATAATTGAAAGTAATTTTGACTAAACTTTTTGCATATAATTTTTTTTGTATAATTCAATCTTTTTATCATGCAAAATTATAATTAAACTCAAAGTATTAAATTAACGTATACTTTATTTGAGTTCAGTAATATTAATTCTATAATATTAATAATTAATTACATTAATGACATTTGAAAAATAAATTTAAAGTGATGTTCCATCTTAGTCAATGATTTTTTGAATTAATAATAATCGAAAATAACAAAACATTCTTCTTATTCTTTTTAGAATATAAATCATGCATTGATCATTAAATATTTGATTATTTAATGCAACTCTTATTCCATTATCAACTCACAGGTCTACTTCGCCTTTCTTTAATGATCTACTCCTTGTTAATATCTGCATGTTATTACATATATGAGAACCATAACCAGTATCTAATACTCAAGAATGTGGAACAAAAGTAGAAAGATTAATCTCAATCATAAACATACCTGAAGAGACAGCTTCCTTAAGCTTCTTATCTTTCAGGCTAGCAAGATAAGATGAGTAGTTCCTCTTCTAATGTCCGTTGACTCCACAATGAAAACATATGCCCTTGTCATTGCTCTTTTTCTTGACATTATGGATGACAATTTCGGCCCGGCCCAGCACGTTTTTGGCCCGAGTTTGGCAGACCATGGTCGGCCACAATTTCGGCCCGTCCTGGCCCATTTTTGGCCAGGGTTTGACGGGCCACGAGCCGATCATGGTCCACCTACCATTTTGGACAAAATGATGTCATTTTGGTTTTGTAATTTTTTAAATTAAAAAAATATAGTCGGGCTGGGGTTGGCCTGCCTGCCCATGGTCCACCGGGCCACGGGTGGAACACGGGCCGGATGTAACTGAGCTCGACCCGACCCATTGACATCCTTACTTGACACCTCCTTTGGCTTTTACTACCTTAGTAGAAGCCTTTTGTTTCTTATTATTCTTCTTCTTAAAGCCCTTTTTCTTGCTTTTAGAAGAATTGACAACAAGTACAGAACTGAATTCCTTCTTAAGGCACTCTTCCGCAGTCTTAAGCATGTTCAACAGTTCGAGCAATGTCATGTCCTTTTTTTCATGTTAAAGTTCATGATGAACTGTGAAAAGCTCGAACTCAGAGACTGCAGCACCAGATCAACGCTTAACTCGTGGTCCATGACAAAACCTAATTG
>JAOTAY010000191.1:48106186-48118867 GCA_025629805.1 Erythroxylum baracoense
TTTTTTAATTATTTATACAACAATTAATAGTTTATTAAATTAATAGACTTTTTAGTCATTTTATCTCTTTTCAGCAATCACATCCACACTTGCCAAATACCTATTTTGACGTTTCAGCAATTACCAAAATAGTAATATCAAACACATAAGTAATTATTGAAAATAAGTAGTTATCATTTCAGCAGATTTCAAATCAAGCAAAAAATGTTCGTACCTATGAGCTTTTACTAAATGAGTTGAACGAGAATATTAATTATGAGACCTTTAAAAATGCTTTCATATATAAATTGAAAAAAAATATAAATGATATTTTATAGAATTTAAGCGTATTTATAAAAAATAAATACAACATTATAATAAATAAATTGATAAGAGGAACCGATGCCTATTCAAATACATGTGAAAATAACAAATATCATAAATCAATATTTTATATTATTCATTGCTCCTTATTGGTAAGCTTTAGCTAAATATCGTCTCTTGTATATGAGCACAGCACATAAGCGGAGAAGGAATGGTGAAACTGAAACAGAAACAAAGAAAGCATAGAAAAGCAGAAATGGCGGAGAAGAATTTCTCAACCGTCAGAAATGGCTATACATATTTAACATCAGCAGAGATTGTCGCTGCGCAGTTTCTACATTTGTACCAGAATTTCCTAACCGTGTTCTCTTCCTTGTTTTCCTCGCAAACATACGCTGTCTTTTAGCTAATGCATATCAATGTCTTCCCTGTCTTTTCTCTCTCTTATATCGCCGTAATAGTAACTAACAAAACTGCCTCAACTGCACCAGACAAACATTTGTCTCTCACAATCTCCTTGGTTCTCATTTTTCTATAGAATGCTCACCTTCTCTCCCTACTCTCTCCCGCCGGCTATCTGACACCTCACTCGCCGGAGACTTTGTAACGTTTCCACTAAATGGCCCACCATACCCGCCGCGAAACCTTCTCGGGTCCCATCATCACCGGCCCCTCCGTCGCCGCCTTGAACCCTTCAGACACCGACCTCTGCTGGCCATTTGGCACTCTTGATGGCCTTGAGAGAGATGAAATTCGTGAGTCGGCATACGAGATATTCTTCACTTCATGCAGGTCCTCACCGGGCTTTGGCGGCGGCAGGAATGCTATCACGTTTTACTCAAGCCATAACCATCATGACAACGGTGACAGAGGCGGAGGAAGTGGGTCACCGTCGGCGTCCGGCAGTGGATCACCAGGAGGGCGGGTGGGCAGCGGCCCTGTGGTGCTGACGACACCAACCAGTAGAATAAAACGAGCTCTTGGACTTAAGATGCTCAAGAGGTCACCATCTAGGAGGATGTCGAGCATTAGCACCATCGACAGGGGTGGCGGAGGAGGTGGTGGCTCGGCTCCAGGGTCGCCTAAAACGCCACCGCATCACAGCGCAGGATCAATAAGTCCGGCAATTGGGTTCTCAACGTTGCCGTTAGCTAGGCCAAGAAGACCTCTAACTTCTGCAGAGATAATGAGGTTGCAGATGAGAGTGACGGAGCAGAGTGATAATAGATTGAGGAAGACGCTCATGAGAACTCTAGTCGGTCAAGTACGTACGTCAAACACAACTACATTTTCATAAATGTTGGAACTTGGTGACTTCCCTTTAACCCTTTCGATAGTTATGTTTATTCTTGGATTGGCATGGATGACAGTACATGGGAGTTCATAATTTCATGTTTTTTGTATATGGATGTTGATTTTTCTTACGTTAATGATGTGTTTATGAATCAAACATGTGTAATCTACGTAGCTTTGTTCTTTACACATGTATTCGAGAGATTTAGCAATTTTCTCGAGGAAGATCATAAAATGAGACACCATAGCCTCTGGCTTCTAATGGTTACGAAGATTGTAGCCAAAGATTGAAAAGCAATATCCTCTGTTTCTTTTACTTCATCTTGACATTTAATGTTAAATTCTGTGTCTTTTTACAAACATCACAGATGGGAAAGCGGGCAGAGACCATAATACTACCATTGGAGCTTCTCCGACATCTAAAGTCATCGGAGTTTAATGACACACACGAGTACCATCTATGGCAAAGGAGACAGCTAAAAATACTAGAATCTGGGCTCCTCCATCACCCTTCAATGCCACTTGACAAGTCTAACCCTTATGCTCAGCGCTTCCGTGAAATTCTCCGTGCCAGTGAGACCAGACCTATTGACACCAGCAAGAATTCAGACACCATGAGAACCTTATGCAACAGTGTTGTATCCTTAACTTGGAGAAGCTCCAACGGCTCACCAACTGATGTGTGCCATTGGGCAGATGGGTTTCCGCTCAATGTACACCTCTACGTTTCCCTTCTTCAATCAATATTTGATTTCAGGGATGAGACACTGGTCCTTGATGAAGTTGATGAGCTTATGGAGTTAATGAAGAAGACGTGGTCTACACTAGGAATCAGTAGACCTATACACAACTTGTGCTTCACCTGGGTGCTTTTCCAACAATATGTAGTCACTGCACAAACTGAACCGGATCTTCTTCATGCAACGCATGCTATGTTGTCCACAGAGGTGGCAACTGATGCAAGGAAGCCAGACCGAGAGGCTATCTATGTGAAACTTTTGTCTGCTATGTTGTCTTCAATGCAAGTGTGGGCAGAGAAGAGATTGCTTCACTATCATGATTACTTCCAGAGAGGAAACGGCTCTCTAATTGAGAATCTTTTACCACTGGCATTATCTGCATCCAAGATCATGGGTACAGATGTTACCATCACTGAAGGAGCAGGGAAAGAGAAAGGTGATACAAAGATAGTTGATTCATCAGGGGATCGTGTCGATCACTACATTAGATCTTCTATAAAAAGTGCTTTTGCTAAGGTTAGTTTAGTTACATATGAAACTTCTGTTTCATATTATGATCCAATTCTATTTTTTTCTTTCTAGTTGCTTTTGGCTTTGAATGTCATTTTCTGTTCATCATAGATAATAGAATCTGGAAGCTATAAGAGTACAAGCATAGAAGTTAAGGATGAGGCCAGTGAGGCTGTTCTCCAATTAGCAAAGGAAACAGAGGATTTGGCCTTAAGAGAAAGGGAAACATTTAGTCCCATACTGAAGAAATGGAATCCAATTGCAGCCAGTGTTGCAGCAGTGACATTACACCAATGTTATGGAGCAGTGTTGAAGCAATATCTAGCTGGGGTTTCCATGCTTAACAACGAGACAGTGGAAGTATTGCACAAAGCTGGAAAGCTTGAGAAGATTTTGGTTCAAATGGTAGTTGAAGACTCAGCAGACTGTGATGATGGAGGGAAATCGATCGTACGAGAGATGGTTCCCTATGAAGTTGATACTGTAATCCTGAAGCTGGTGAAACAATGGATTGAGGAGAGGTTGAAGAGAGGAAGACAATGCCTTCTCCAAGCCAGAGATTCTGAAGTAAGTTCAATCGCTAACTGTAGAAGAAAGTTGTTGCAATGTTTTAATTTACACAACTTAATTTCTTGTCAAGCATAAGGAGAGCCTGAACAGTTCAATCTATGCCCTGTAGACTTGGAATCCAAAGTCAAAAAACGAGCCATATGCACAATCAGCAGTGGAGCTAATGAAAATAGCGAAGGAAACTGTGGAAGAATTCTTCAACATTCCTGTTGGAATAGTAGATGATCTTGTTTATGAACTTGCTGAAGGTTTAGAGAACCTCTTCAATGAGTATACAAATTTTGTGGCAGCATGTGGTAAGGCATACTAGCTTCTTCATGACAATTTTCCATCTGTTTTAGATATGCAAACTTTGAAAATTCACATAATTTTCTGCACTTGCTCCAATTGATTACGTTAATTCACTTTATGGTCTCCCCAGGATCAAAGCAAAGTTATCTCCCTACACTGCCTCCATTAACCAGATGCAATCGTGATTCGAAGTTCTTCAAACTGTGGAAGAAAGCTACTCCATGCTCCGTCAGCACCGAGCACTTGCACCATCATGTAGTAAGTGAAGGACACCATCCTCGACCATCAACAAGTCGGGGAACTCAACGTCTATACATCAGACTCAATACATTGCACTATATTTTGTCTCACCTCCATTCTCTAGACAAGACACTTGCCCTTGGCCCAAGATCCAGTCTTTCACCTCGTCCACGACACAACACCACCCGCAGGCGCAAAACTAACTCCTCTTCCTACTTTGAGCTAGCTTATACATCCATCCATTCTGCTTGTCAACATGTATCAGAAGTTGCTGCTCACCGCTTGATTTTCCTTGACTCAAGTTCAGTCTTCTATGAAAGTCTCTATGTTGGCGACGTAACAAGTTCTAGGATTAAGCCTGCATTGCGAACTATTAAGCAAAATCTTACTCTTATGACTGCAATTCTCACAGACAGAGCACAACCATTAGCAATGAAAGAAGTGATAAAAGCCTCTTTTGAGGCTTTCCTCATGGTTTTGCTTGCTGGTGGTTACTCAAGGGTGTTTTATCGGTCAGATGCGCAAATGATAAAAGAAGACTTTGAGAGCTTGAAGCACATCTTTTGTACATGTGGTGAAGGATTGATGAATGAGGAAGTTGTGGAGAAGGAGGCAGACATAGTTGAAGGAGTGATAGACCTGATGGGAGAATGTACAGAGCAACTAATGGAAGATTTCGGCATTGTGACATGTGAAAGTAGCGGTATAGGGAACGTGAATTCAGGGCAAAAGTTGCCAATGCCACCAACAACAGGAAGGTGGAATCGAGCAGACCCGAATACAATTTTAAGGGTGCTATGCCACAGGAATGATACAGTAGCAAATCAATTTCTGAAGAAAACATTCCATTTAGCCAAAAGGAACTGAAAGAGGCAAAAGACGTGAAGAGTAGACATTGGACTGAAAACTTTTTGTTGTTGCTCCTATAGCTGTTGTAAATAATTTTCTTCTGCCATCATCCATGTACAATCAAATCCAGATATAACTGGCATCTTTGAAGTGTAATTAAGTTGAGCCATTGACTACTGCAAGAAAACAAGCAAAGCACCAAAATCATTTCCTGTGAACCTAAACAGTTTATGCAACTCGATCAGAATTATTACAGAGCTTTCTAAGCATAAGAGGACGGATGATTGTTCTCCTTCATTTTTTTTTTTTTGTGTTTCTTTGTTCCTTCCAGAAAAGAAAGTGAAATGCGGTGTACAAGTATTAAAGCAACAATCTTAACCGTGTCTACATAGGGTCTAGGGAGATTTCCGCCATTGTCGGACCAACTTGTTTTTCCAGTATCTATATTTTAGCAAAGACTTTTGAATTCTATACATATACCGGCTCGTCTCCTATATAAAATCTTATCCATAATTGTCAAGGTTAATCAAACTACAATAATTCATTGGTTTTCTTCAATGTCATGTCCTTCAGTTCTCCGGTTAGAACTTCCATCGAGTCTGAAACTTCGGCCTTGTAAACGTAGAACTTAATCACAACAAAGAAAAAGATGAGATTGAGAAAGTTCAGAACTGCAAAGAAGGCGTAGTAGTAGTCGAGATGGGAAGCATTTAGGTTGTTCCGGATCCACCCTCCATGACCATGCTTCTTGGTGATGTGAGAAACTGTTGAAAGAAGGAAACTACTAAGGAAGTTTCCAATTCCAAGGCTAGTCATCGAGTAAGAAGTTCCAAGGCTCTTCATACATTCTGGTGCCTGATCGTAGAAGAATTCGATCTTGGCCACCTCTAGAAATGCATCTGCTGCTCCCATAAGCACAAATTGAGGAAGTAGAACAAAGATCGTCAAAGGTATTTGTCCTCCATTTTCAACCAAGCCATGTTTCCTGGCCTGGCTAAGTCTATACCTTTCAGTGAGTGATGCAGTTAGCATGATTATAATGTGGAAAACAAGGCCTATTCCCATCCTCTGGAGAAGAGTAATGCCTCTTGGATTCTTTGTCCATCTTTGCATAATCCTGACGAAGAACCTGTCATAAAGGACAACAGAAATAAGCATTGACAACGTCACAAATCCTGCTAAGCTTGCCGGGGGAATTTTGAAGCTGCCGATGTGTCTGTCTAGAGTAGTGCCTTGCTTGACAAAAAGGGTACCGATCTGAGCAATCATCGTGCTTGGAACAAAAGTAGCGACCAAGACTGGGATCATTCTTAACATCTGTTTAGTTTCTTCCACTTGAGTTACTGAACAGAGCATCCACGGATTGGTTGATCCCGTCTGAACAGCAGCTTTGTTGAGGAATCTGTAAAAAATTAAGTACAAGCAAACAGTGTCAGTTACTGAATTTCTTTAAGACCCTACATCAAACGCCAAATGCACAAATGATTTACGATTAATCACCTCAAAGTTGGTGTGGAATCTATTCTGAACTTTCCCTTCTTTGCATATTCTTCCAAGTCGAGCTCATAGAGTTCTTTAGGATCATTAGGGACGGTCACGTTCCATTTTCTGAGAGCAGCTACTATGACCCTAGACATTCTTGTGAATGGGCTGCCAGTGGGCACCCTATGCCTGTAGAAACGTGTCCCCGCCAAGAAGATGACGATGGAAATGGCCAAACCGATCGTGGGGAGGCCATAACCTAAGGTCCAACCTACATTGTCTTGTATATACACAAGAACGGTGTTGGCAAAAAGTGTTCCAAAGAAAATGCTGAACATCCACCAGTTGAAGAAGGAAAGCTTATGAGCTTTCTCTTTAGGATCAAACTCGTCGAATTGATCAGCACCAATAGTCGAAATGTTGGGTTTGGTTCCACCAGTCCCTATGGCTAGCGTGTAAAGGGCACCAAAGAACACAGCTAACTGCAACGTGGAGGCCCTTTTGCAGTTGTCCACATTCTGATCCTTGCATGGCGGTGGTCTAAGTGCAGGTAGTGACACTGATAGTGTTAGCAGAGACATCCCCTGATATAGAATTATTAATTGTAGCTTATTACCAGGGACCAAGCTAGAATTATTTGTCAGTAGGGGCAAAATTATCAAAATTTAAAAATTATATTACAAAATTAAGATTTTTAAAATTAATAAATTTTACATTAATATAATTTAATAAGTTGATATTTTATTTTTCAATTTTAATAATTTGAAATTGTTCAATATTATGTATGTAAGTTTCAGATGAGAAATTCTTAATTTGTATTTATACAAAAATTATGTACTAATTATTATTTTCATTCCCAAGTATACATAAAAACGTTAAAAAAATTATTAGTATATATTTTAAATAATTAGTAAAATATTTTTACTTACTTTTTAACAAATTTATATGTTAAAAAGTACAGTTGATGTCTATTTTTAAAAAATTGAAATATTATTTTATTATTTTACAAATAAATAAAAACTATTTTTGTAAGATTTTGTTTTATATATTATAAAAATACTAAATTTATAATTTTTATATTTATCAATTAATAGTGTAATTTACGGAAACAAAACAAACTACGACTACTACACCTCTGCGACACCAATAGCCAAGTCAATGCGGTTTTCCAAGCACAAGTTGGAGTTGGCATTGATTAATTAGTAAAGACAACTGTGTGTTTTGCACGTTGTACTGGGTGCGTTGACTATGTTCAAATCCAACGTCCTGGAAAACTATGTAACGCATCGTGCAAGCGACTTAACAATATTCAATTGCGGCTAGTTTGTCGCTTAGATTACTTGGAAGGATTAACTTTTTTGAATTATCAAAATATTTTTACCCTTCTTAATTCAAGCATACAAAACAATGTTATTATCTTAATCCCTTTATTAATAAAAATCACATGTACTTAACTTGTTAGTAAGGGAGATTACGGATAACCTAACTATTAGCACGAGGAGGAGATGGACATTAGACCATTGTGACCTCGTAATTTAGTTCTTTTGTATTATATTAGTAGATGTGTAAATAATTGTTTATTAATAAGATTTATTAATTTTCGAAAAAATCACATGTTCTTTAATTTATACTAATACAAACTTTTGATTAAAAAATACCCCTCGCTTCCTTAATAATTACGTAAAAACTCTTATTATTATTAAGTTATAAAACCTAGGCGTTGACGAAAAACTTTTTTTTTTAAAAAAAGTTACCATCTTAAGTCTTAACACCATCTAATCACATGCATTAGCAAAAGAAATAACACCCAACATGCAAATAAACATATGGATAACGCAATTAATGTAATGAGTAAGTTTTTGATTGTACCGAGAGATAGATCAGGCAGGCAATGATGAAAGTCCAGTAACGTCCAAGATGAGCATCAGCTACATATGCTCCCAAGATTGGGGTCATCCAGACGGTGCCAACCCAGTTGGTTACGTTGTTAGAGGATTTCACTGTGCCTTCGTGGAGCTTCTTTGTCAAGTAAATAACCAAATTGCTCGATATCCCATAATACGCCATTCGCTCGAACACCTCGTACACTGTATATTACCAATTAATGAAACAATAATTATTATTGCGTTTTTGCTACATGAAAGTTCCGCTTCAAGTTTTCCGTTTGCTGATGTTGGTGGTGTTTTTGATTTATAAAATATCAAGTGGATGCCTGTTCCATTTCTAGCCAATAGAATTGGATATCATATCTTTGGACGAATAACAATTTGTTGTACGAAATTAATGCTAGTTGGCATATGCGACAGATGAGTGAAAGAGATGCATATGTTAGGTTGTGAGACAGGTAAAAGGCATCAAAGCTATGACTTTGGGAGGCGGGTCTCCAAATCGAGCATTTAATGTGTGAACAATACAGGTTTGTTCAGACATTAAATACCTGTTTCCAGTCTATAATCTTAAGCGAGTACAACTAAAGTAAATTGCAGTCAAGAAGTGATCCTCATCAAAAACTATCTAACCTAAACCTTCAAACTTCCAGAGAAAAAACTCATCGTTGAACAAGACTAGTAGTATCAGACTTTCAATGATTGCAACGCACGAGGTGAAACATTTCAAGAACCGTAATGAAAATGGAGAAATTAAGCTTAACATGACAGATTTACTTGATTTACACCCAACGACGAGGCTGAGAGAGGAAAAGCATTACAGGGACATATGCCCCACAGTGCTTGGTTAAAGATTGGCCTAGAAGTTGCCAACTACAACTTAGTGCCCACTGAAAATGAAAATGTTTCCAATTTCCAGGGAAAACCACCATCAGATTAAGACACAAACTGATACATACTTTCAGAACTGTATGAACAGATCACAAGTGTCTTTGTAAGTGATTCAGAAGAAGAGGAGGGAGAGGAGGAGGCGGAGGAGGAGGAGAAGTGAGATAGTTACCGACAACAAAAGAACAAGCTTTCCATCCACCTCTATGGGACCTAAGAACAGGTTTTCCTTTGAGATCCACAGTCCCATCTTTTGTGTAGTCATCAGACCTTCGCTCTATGTCCATGACGATGAGGATGTGGTGACCAATCACACACTTGAGACTTTTTATTACAAAACCCTTGCTTGTCTTACATGTACTCACACACACACACATATATATATACAAGACGGACCTCGGCAGCCTCAGTGGCATAGTTCAACTGGCAAAGGCTTGGGTGATATAGTGTCTGCCATGTTGGCGACCTGCAAGGTGGGGGTTCAAATTTTAGGAGAAACCTTTAAGATTTGAGCCCCTTGTATGGTGAGATCAGTAAATAAGCCCAAGTCCCTGATCAGTTGAGGCACATCTCGCGATTTACATTCTCTATCAATCCCGAGGGCACGGGAATGGGGGCTCCTAATGTTGGAGTTCAACATTTAAGAAGGACCTCGGCATGTCCATTGTTTTTACAAACGTGTCATCCATGAACCAGGCTGTGATTAATTAAACGTCAGTTTTTAATAGAATAAAATAAAATATAAATAAATATAATATTATAAAATTATTATTTAGGAGAAATAAAAAGATTTATAATATAATATAATAAATTGTTGTTTAAAAGAAAGATTTATAATATAATATAATAAAATATTGTTTATTATTTTATATTTTATTTTAAACCTTTTACTCTTTAAGATATAATCAAATGTAATATAAAATTTTTCCTTTTGTCATATTATATTTTATTTTATTATAAATCCTCTTTCAAGACCAAGAGATAATATTAATTCCCCTTCTATTTCGTTACCAATCACCCAATCAAACTTAACCTTACTCACCTTACGAGTCCTTCCTCGCTAAGACTACACGTTGCTCCTCAAGGTGTAAAAGATAATTTCAATAATTCTACCAAAATGTTTTTCATTTCCAAAATTTGTAATATAAATAATTATATATAATTAATAAATTAATAGAAAATATTAGTTTTATCATTTATTAATTCTCAATAAATAATTTTATTAATTTTCAATTAATTCCTATGATGTGATTTTTTATGGTGAAGATTTTTAATGTACGAAAAATCATATGTAAATATAATTTTTTAAAATATAAAAAATTTAAAAGAATTAGTGCCAAGAGATTTATTATAATAATAATTATTATTATTACTAAAGTAAAAATTATTATTTTTATAACATTAATATTTTCTTATTTAATAAATTGAACTCCTAGTAACTATCAAATAGTGAGTTGATTTTTAATTTTAATAAAAACCATTTTATGGCCTCGCTTTCTTTCTCTATCGATCCACGTACATACATAAAGCGACGTTCGTTTGTTTAAAACGAATGAGGTAATTAGGCCAGCTTACATAACGACAGCCACAAGATATAGATGGATAAACCAGACTTGATCACATGGTTGCTATTAAGTGTTAACTGATCATATAAACCTGAGTTGATTACATGGTTGCTATTAAGTGTTAACTAATCATTCTTAGTATGGTTTCTTCAAGGTTGGCGCATTAGAAGGACCGGCGTCTATTGATAAAGACCATAAATAAGAGTGAGTAACTTACTATATAAGAAGTTATGAAAGACAACAAATTTCATGGATAATGTGAAAGTAAATTAATAAATCTATAATTATTATTCTTATAATCTTAATTTGTGGGCTTAATACAAAGTCTTAGTTTGAATCAATGTTTTAAAAAATTATATAATTTAAAATATGATTATTCTTATCCATAAAAAAATTTGAAATTTAATTAAAAAATTATTGAATAAAAATTAATTTAATTATTTTAGTTTATAAGAATTTATTAATTCACAAAAATTAATTGATTAATTAATAAATTAATTAATTTTTAACAATAAAAGTTATTAAAATAAATCGAATCATAAATTTGAAGATATGAAGCGAAAAATTCAAAATTTTTAAGATTGAATTGGCTTAATGGTGTGAATCTTTTGATTATGATCTCAACTAGCGTGAATATTGTAGTGTGTGAGTATTTCTATATGATGTTATGTAGAGTGAATCTTCTCTCTTTATACAGGACTAGCTAGGGTAAAAATAATAATTCTACGTCTATTCGTTCAAAGATTCTAGATTCTTTATTTTTTTATTTTATAAGAAATATTCGTACGTCACGCAAGACTCTTCAACTCCTTACGTGAACTTTCTCGATTGGATGAGAAATTTGCAGCTCGTGAAGAATTCTTTGATGATGTATACTCTTGTGTTGTTTATATTTTGTGAATTCTGAAAAGCGAAAATACTTCAAACTCAATTACTAAAAGTTGGGTTGTATTTTATATATGTTACCTGTCAATAATCGTAGCTATGATTGGAATCGTTCAACGAGTTGGGTTGTTATTAGTAATTCGGTCACGGGAAGGTTAGCACTTAGCACTCCTCTTTTCAAACCCATATTCACGATCACAATACACACTATATGGAAAGAAAGGAATCGCCGATGAGCTACAGATACAAAGGAGGAAAAATACAAGCTGGTATATCACATTGTTAAGCTCATCCAAGCTCATTTATATGCCAAGAATGCCCATCAATCACTCTCTATGAACTTGGTGCTTATAGCTACGTTTCAATTACTTCAAGGAGATTCATGTTCCATGTTCTATTAGAATAGTTCATATCATTGTAAATATTTGTACTCTCTACTCAGGAGAGATGGCGTACCCCAAGAACACATGTAATTCTTTGATTTAGATTAATCTATAGATAATACATCTTTTTTTTTTTTTAAAAGCCTTTCTATAATTTCCCGGATCTGTTCAACTAATTTTACGATTGTGTTTGTTACGTGGTGGTTCTTGTTTTAATAAATTATCTTCTTGCCAATTCACCTCTACGTGGTGGTTGAGAAATGAAAGACAGAGATTCCAAAGTTGAGTATATATAGGTCACTATTTTGAGGAGATATGATCATATGAGTATTGGTTTTAATGATTGTTAGATAGGTTGGTCGAATAGCTTTGCCTGTTCAACACATTGAAAGTAGTTTTGCATAAGACACCGACTTCAACACAAAGAGCGACCCAATTATGATTAAAATGTTAGATTAATATTGGTAAATTTGAGACTAACTCTATTATAAAAGGCAATTTGTAAGGAGAGTTTGTCATACGTTTATAAATCATTTTAACATTCTTTACTTGTTTAATGTGAGGTTCTTAACACATCTCTCCCAGCTTAGAACAGGACTAGACATTTGACGGATGTATTAGATAAAAGGTTACAAAAAGTTGAGTATTGCCCAGATCATTGAAACAAATTTAGGCTTTAATATTATGATAAATTTGAATCTAATCCTACCCTAAAAAATACCTTGTAAGAGGAGATTTGTCGTACATTTATAAATCATTTTAACATTTTTTACTTGTTCACCGAGAGATTTGGCAC
>JAOTAY010000191.1:48118967-48142691 GCA_025629805.1 Erythroxylum baracoense
ACCTTGTAAGAGGAGATTTGTCGTACATTTATAAATCATTTTAACATTTTTTACTTGTTCACCGAGAGATTTGGCACAAATATTATTTAATTAAATAATTAAAATTATTCATATTAATAAATATATAGTTTTGTTCTATCCTCTTTTTCAGCTTTTACTTTACTTTTTCTCTCTCCCTCGTGTCTATAAGTATTCACTAAAAAGGATAAAAGGAAAATCAAAGAGAGGAAGATTCTTGCATGGCTGCTTGGCTATAGGAATATTTGAAGCAATACCAATATGACTAAATTTATTTTCCCAAACAAGTAAACTCATAAAATTTCAAAGTGCTTTTTACTATAATTCTTATGACATCATTACGTTGTAATGTATGCCATCACAACGATGCTAACTTAGGAGTGGACAAGCATAGTTTGGTGAAGACTGAAGAGGCTTAATCAACAAGATCGGGAATAGTTTTCTTTTTTTTAATGTTGTTGAAAAGTAAGATCGGAACTAGTTAAATGAGTATACCAAGAACTTTCTCAGTATAAGAATCAACGAAGCAGAACACATGATAGGAAATTTCGACTACTATCAGACAAAAACGGCTTCCCAAGTCAAGCACTCATGTGAATATGCATGCCCTTCTTTCAACAGGTAGATAGGATCAATTTATGCAGCTCAATTGGACCCACCTACTTTGCCACTGACCCTCAGAGTCTGCTCAAATTTTAATTAATCACACACTTCCAAACAAAAACCATTACTACCAACAATCTACTAACAAGTTGAACAAACTATAAATAAGATATTGCTACTTGTAAGATTCAAAGGATTGGATATAAACACTCAAAAGGATGGGATCTCTTGATGGAAAAATGATTCTACTCGGTTATTTTGATGTACACTTGCATAGGCCCTACAATTAAATGATACAAATACATGAAGGTGAATGATACAAAAAAAGGCTTATTAAATGCAAGACTTGTATGATAAAGGAATCGGAATCTTTTTTTTTAATTATTATTATTATTTGGATCATTGATCACACTAGAACTAGATACTTAACATGGCTTCAACTTAACGTGTACTTGTTTATCCTTATCCGTTCGACTAGTTACAAGGTTACGTTATTATAAAATTAAAATTAATTTTTATTTTAATAAATTGTAATTACGTGTTCCAAAAAAAGATATGACTTCTAGATGAACTTGAAAATTAGCAAAACTGAGTACGACCCATCAAGTGGACGTTTACCTGATTCTGGGGTAAATTCGTGGTGAACTTGTCAATTCCAAGATAAGAATTTCTAATTTAAGTAAAAGGATTTGTTTAGGTTTCATTTCAAGCTTTCTTCAAGAACCTACACATTCTTAATTTCTCATTTGTGATTTGACCCTTCGTGAAGTACAAAATAGTGGTCCAGACCATCTTTTTCTTTTCACTTAATGGACAAAACTATAGGAGATTGTTCACGTGACTCGATACAAAAGGAAATAAGAATCTTCAAAACTAAAAATAATAAATACAACTGTACAAGCTTGAGAGTAAGACTCCAAAAATTTCGAATATTTATTTTATAATTTTTCTCAAAATTATCAACACTTAATCTTAGATTTGATTAACTAAAATGTCTTTCGAGTTAAAACTACTGAGATTACTTTAATTAATTTTAAATTTCACTATTAAATTTGACTTTAATCTAAAAGGTTTATATTGTCCTATCTTTAGAATTACAAGTTATTAATCTTTGAAACATTTTGTATGTTCATTATTTTGTATTGTCTTACCTATTTTTATTATTAATGTTACTATTGTTTCTATTTATTAATTATTTGTATTTATATATTTAGTTATTTTATTATTTTTATGTTTATTTGACCCATTACTTAGTTATTTTATTTTAATATTTTCCTTTGACATGTGTATGCGCATCCATTTTTTAATTTGTAAAATCTTGATGACATTACATGTGGGTTTATCAGAAAAAAACCTCTTTATTATATAGGGGTAAGACTTCGTACTATCAAACCTCCTCAGATTCTGCGCTTCAACGAAACATCAACTGACTGTTGATGATGATGATGATCTCCAGGATTACAAGCAGCTCATTTCAATTTTATTAAATTTATTCAAATAAAGAATTCCTAAATCTCAAATGCATGAAATCATACATAAATCAATATTTCAAAAATATCAATCTAATAAATAATCAAATACATAATTGAATTTTGCTTGGTCAGTTAGTATGAGAGAAAAGGAATGAGTAAGCAATGAAAAAAATAGTTGGTAATATATTATAATTGGATAAGCAGTATTTTTATATCCCCTCTTGGGACAATACTCCATTCTTCACTATATTGGAATAATTAAAAGCCTCTAACAAATTCCATTGAATGGAAGTCATATTTATTTTCATTCTTCACTATATTTATTATAATTTCTATTATCATTTCCCCGAGTGAACCAAACACACCCTAAATAAAGAATCAAAACATAAGGTTCATCTCACCAGAGCAAAAACCAAAATAGTTCATAAAAATCAAAAACAAAATCAAGGATTCAAAGGAAGAATTAAAAATAAGATAATTCATTATATATCACATTTCTCTAACAAATTCCATTTATCATATGTAGTAATGAGAATTTTCTAGATCAATTATTTGGTGGATTATGTGCTTTAGATTGTTTAATTGTTTGTATATTAAGAGTTTACATTATTCAATTCTTTAATTTTAAGAAGAATTATAGTAAAATTTCAAAATACGTGCAACATATCGAGAAGGGTGCTCATTGTTACTACATCCAACCAAATACTAAATGTGAAAGTATAGTGCGTTTTTTTTTTTTTTTCCATTCATCACTGCCCCTCTCAGATTAAGAGCATGCTTTAGTTACCATACCAAAATGAAACTGCTCTTGAAGATCATACGCTATAGAATTAACAAACTTCTAATGGCTATCATATTATGGATTCTCTCTTTTCGCACTTTCACTTGTCTCCTAATTATCTAATCACAGTATGTTTCCTATCATGTAGAGTAACCATCAAAATGAACACCGAGAGAGCTGTTCACCGGAAGGGTTCAACAGGTGCAGATTCTTCAAGAAAAGCTGCAGCCTCGAAGCATTCAGCTGCCTCTGGTGTAGGTACACTATCATCAGAGTTATACAGTAACCCCAGATGGTACCATGCCAAATGGTTTGTTTTATCCAGTCGAAGAGCATCAGTAAGAAAGCTTCTGATACTTGGGACTGATTCACCACCAAGGTGCCTGAGGACACAAGCAGTGGATATTAAGCTTGGAACATGAGTAGGTTCAATATCCAGTGCAGCCCTGAATGCTCTTAAAGCTTCTTGATGCAGCCCTCTTGCTTCATACAGTAAACCTGAAAAAGAAAAATGAGAGAGAGCTTTCCATGTGCTTCACAAAATCTATAAAACTAGCTACTGAAAACCAAAGTTGCTAACACACTTGTTACTGTATGCATATACATGGTTCACCGATGAATGTCGTAATTTCCTCCTCTTTTTTTTACCTGTGGAGTGCCATCGTGAGGCTGAATGAGGTCTGATTGCTTTGGATTTAGAAAGACAGATATCAGCATCCCTCCACTGTGACAAACTTGTATACACATTAGCTAGATCATGCCATGTTTCCATTTCCAAACTTCTGTCATCGTTTACTCTACTCTGCAAATTTAAGCAGAAAATGAAATCATCTTCTTGCCATACCTAAGCAGTCAGCATCCAGTTAGAAAGTCATAGAGTTCAGTTTGATCTCAGGTTTCTTCCCTTCGGTTTCCTGTTTCCTGATTTTCTTAGTGGGAGGAGAGGAAAGTGCTGGATTTTTATGTTAAGTAGGTTTTATGACGAACTTTCTCAAGAATCAACAAAAGCATTTTGGATATTTTACAGTTCAAGATCTCAATATACCAAATGAAAATAAAACAAACTCTTAGCTCATAAGAAAAAAGATGTTTGATCTTTCTTAGTGCTGATCCAAAATTGATTACCAGAAATAATCTTTTAAATCTCCAAAAAGCATTCAAAACAAAGATTTACCAACACAATATTCAATTTACTTGGCTTTTTTCAACATGATCACCTTAGGGGCCTATTCACTTGTTAAGACCATGAGAAGTTTTAAAACATAATATGGTCAGAATTGATTATAAACACTTCTGTAAGCTTTCATATTTAAATTGAAAGAAACATACCTTAGATGTCTTTTTCCCAGAAACTAAGCTTTTATTTCGAACTTGGGCAACCGCTAGAAGATGGGTATAGGTCTCTATCGCATTCTTCAACTTCCCCTGTGCAATTTGTAGTTTAGCCTTGGTCCGCAATAGTTCTCCTTGTTCCCACTTCCCAGTCTGATCTAAAGCAGCATTTACTATTGTTTCTGCATCAACATATCGTTTTTGAGCTGACAATATTCGAGCCAAGAGGATATAACTTCTGACACTAGACCCAGCCTCCAGATTCAATAGCTGCTTCGCATAATAAAGTGCACTATCCAACTTCCTCTGATCAGCATTTTCTAGACTTAGATGGAACATGATAAGTGGATCTGAATCTTTCATCATTCTCACAGCAGACTCGAGTGCTCCTAATGCTTCAGCCTGCTTTGAAACTCTCTCGGAATCAGAAGCAACTAATCTAGACTGAGCCGACAGCAAAATGCCGAGTAAGTAATTTGCAACACTAGCCATCTGGTCACATTTTCCATGAAATTTCGAAAGCACTCTGATGGTATAGTCTATGCCCTCATCAACAAATTTAATATTTTGTGTACAAATCTTTGAAGCCTGTAACAATTCAACTGTGCATGCTTGATTCTCTCTGTTATTAAATAAGTTCCTCAAAAGATTCAAGGCAACAATATCCTCACCACTTCCATGGTAGCAAAGAGCTAGAGTGCTATATCTTTCTTTTCTCTCCATGATCCCTGGAAGCAATTTTTCCACCTGATGGGCTAATGCCTTTAGTTCTCCCGCAATAGCCAAGGCAAAAGATAGGTGATCTATGATTGTTGAATCCCATCTAATTCTCTTCAACAAAAACTTCTCTAGTAAAATCAGTAACAGAAGAACAGCCTCTTCTATGTTGTTTCTTGGAATAAAAGACTCTTCCATCTGTGAACGGAGATTTGGAGGGCTTGCATCTGTACCACTATACAAAAGAAAAACTGCAAATTCCTTTTCAATCTTAGAGGTGGTTTCCACATCCAAATTCCACTGATAGAGGAGGCCTCGCCGGTATGACAAGATGGTTTCTTGAGGAGCACCAGCAAGTTTCCACAATTCTGGAAGCAATTCAACAGTTTTGTTCAAAATTTCCTGCAATTTACAATCGGCTGAAATATTCTGAGGAAGGCCTTCTGGTAATGCAGACTCCACGGTGTCTAGAATCACTTTGCACGATTGCGCAGCTTCTGCAGAAACAGTTAGGGAAGAAAATTTAGCATGGTCATAGCAGCAACAAAGTTTACAGTTCCTTGTGAAATAGTTTTCATTTCTCCTAATCCAATTCATCTGTTTAGGAAAGCATTCATGCCAAATGTACATATACATTCCATGAATTTCCAAATACAGCAGAGAGAGAAGGGATTGAGGTGGGGAAGCACAGGGAACAAGGTCATCATGCAGCGCAATGATAGCCTTCCACGAAGTTGAAATAGAATATGACTAGTAAAACAAATGTTCAAGTATGAGAAGCAGTAAGGAGATTTGTCAATGAGATGCATACTTGCATACTCAACTAATGTTTGTCAACTACAGAAGATTGAACTTTGCAGAAATTTTATTGTAAAGTTACATAATAATGTTCAGTTTCTTATTTATTGCTGCATTCCAAGAAGTTCTGTGACATGAACATCCAGGAAGAGTGTACCTGTTGCCAAGTGAACAAAGAGAAATCTGCCTATGTAAAGATTAACCTTTGCATTTACACTCACCTGCACAAGACTTAGCCGTCATAATGAACTACTTCTAATGACAATTAGAAAATTGAAAAGATGAAAATTGTACCTCCAAACCTTCCAAGACCCTGCAGAGACTTCACTTTGAGAAAAATAGCTTCAAGGAGTAAACTAACAGCATGAATAGACATGGGTGGGGCAGCATCACTTTGAGAATGGCGTCGATTTTGTTCACATCTTCTAGCAAGGGAGATCTTAATCTTGGGTATCACAGCTGCTACATCAATTCCTTCAAACACATGAAGTGCAGCTTCTACATTTCCTTTCTGAAACTCAAGCCTTCCCAACAACGCTCTTGCTTCCTGTGGACAAAATGGCTGTTAGCTTCAAGAAAGATTCTGATAAATACTTTTCAATTCAATCACACTACAAATGGCACAATAATATGTAGAGATCAGTTTCACAGATAGAAAGTATGAGATCCACGGAGAAAATCCCAACTAGATGACGTGTAAATCAGTCTGAAAAGAATTAAGATTTTGAAGAATGAAAATGCCTTATCATCAGGAATATTTCTTCTAATTAATGGAAATCATGAAGTTCATATATAGTAAGAAAAATGCATTCCCTGGAAGGTAATATTTGATACATGGAATTAAATTCTCAATGATCAAGCAGTCAAAAGTTCAAAAACAACATCCCTATAGCGGCTATAACATTTCAATCCAAGGTAGGCATGCACAAAACATGCTTTTAATTCTTATTGATCTTGTGTTAACTGTTTCATATATAGAGCTTTATTTCCAACGTATGCTTACGTTCAACAAGTTTCTCAGTGAGTGTTACTTGATCTCAGAAGGATATGGTAATATAATGCGCTAGATGTCAGTATAAAAGATTATCACAATATCTCACTGAGTATTTAAACCTGGATGAGTATCAGTATGCCAGAAATTCCTAGCAGAAGGGGAAAAAAACTGAACGCCTAACTCTATGATGTCCTGGGATGTGTGATCTAAATGGGGATGTTTCTGTAATAGCTGCCAACAGATAAATTAATATTTCATTAACATACGAAATATCTAGCCTAAATTTCCAGTTATTATTTCTAATCAATGTCTCGGAATGCACAAAAGAGTAGCAGTTCTTTTGAAATTGAAAATTTTACGGAACAGGATGCTAAAAACAGGCTGCTTTTCACCATTCTCATGGCCAACCAGGAAGGAGATTTATACAAAACAGCATCTTTTCATGTGATTGAATCATGTGCTTCCATTCCTATATGATTATGCTATTCTGGTGCAGTACAGCTGCAATAATGTACACAATAAGTTTCAAGCTTCTCGCCTTCCTCATCTAAACAATTACTGAATATTGTTCTTTACATAAGCAGCTTGGCAAGAAAACTAAAAGTCATACCGATCAGCTCATCCACAAGAATTACAATGTGCTTTATAGTTTGGCTTTTATCAAGTCTATCGATTACAGCAGACAAAGGATATCAATTTAGACACAGAGCAGTTAAAGCATAATTTTGTTACAGTTTCATTATCCAATCCACTATCAAGATAGAACACATTCTACTGTATTTAGGCTTTTGTCTTCAAGAAGTTAACCACTCAATTAGCTGCAATCGCTAAACACGTCTACGAGAGTCATATATAAGCAATTCCATTACCAGTTAAGGATGACATGGGAAAAAGCATTGACTTCCAACAGGAATGAGAGAATAATGTATAAGGGAAGAAATGCAACTGACCTCATAATTGAGATAACCACTTTCCCGAAGTGATGATTCTGCTTCTTCAATATTACTGTTATCAACCTTACCACCAGGTTCAGCAGCTCGGGACGAATAGCCACTTGCAGAATAGTCCCGAGTTGCTAGGGACTCTGATGAATCATCAATGTCATCAATTCTTAACTGATCCGCTGAGCGAATGCACTTCATCATTTTCCAAAGCCTTCCTCTAAGTCTAGTTCCCAACTTTTTGATCCAGCTCTTAAGTCTCATAATGTGTCATAAAATTTGATCTTCTTCTAAAAAAGGTATCAATAAACATACAAGACAAAAAACCTTGTTATAGACTTAAACAGTTATGTCATCCCTGCTAAAATTACTTTCAGAATGATCACGGGTCACTACCAAAATCCAACTCTCTAAAAGCAGACAACTTTAGAGACAATAACTACAGTACATCTTTCTGCCAAAGGAAAGTAGACATTGGCAAGACTAACCTGTAAAAAGCTATATCTTTAACAAACTTTTTACACCTAATAAGAAAACTGGAGAGTTAAAGGTTTCAATTATGTGTAAAAAAAAGAAATCCAAACATTAAACAGCTTCACAACATAAACCCACCGGCCACCATAATTACCAACCACATACTCATACATGATACAAACTATTACCCCAACCAAAGCTACACTGGTAAATGAAAGAGAAGGATAAGTCCTCAAGTCAGCAAGACACCTAAACATACAGCTAACGTGGATTACTTCAGGGAAACGATCACTGAAACATGAAGAAAAGAAGCTGAAGTTGAAAAGTTAAAACAAACCCATCAGAGGAAAGACAAAAAAAGAAAAAAGAAACCAGCTGGGATCAACAAGACACTCAAAAAGAAATTACCTTTCATGCCAAAACAGCATCATGAACCGAGCCCACAAAACATCAAAACCACAACAGTGCATCTCCACGATTCAACCAAGAATCCAAAGCTTCAGACAAAAGTAACTTGGTATACTTCTAGACGAAGACTTTCATTATTACAAGAATGGACAACAATCTCCGTTAAGTTAGGATGGTTGAATAAGAGTGATTTTGAGCAGCAGTTGAAGTTTTAAAGATTACAGGAACTGTGGTGAGTAGAGACAATGCATTACATTGTGTGATCCAACACAAACAGTCTGATAATATTCTTTGGAAGACGAAAGATGTGTGAACACCGCGAAATTAAGGGAAAACAAACGACCTTAGGTGGGGCCCACTTCAATCTATTACGCCTGCCATCTTGGTCAACCGCCTGCAGTAGGCCCCACCCTTTCACTCCGTCTCTGTTTCCTACATTTGGCTGCTGCCACCTATGCTCCTTGCCGAAGAGCAGTAGTTGATTAATTAATTAAACAATTAATTATCTGATTTGGTTTTTCTTTTTTTTTTTAATTGAAATGATTGGTTTTTCTATTTTTTAAACTTTCTATTTACTTCTTTATATAATTATTTAGTTACTACATAAGTCTAATTTTTTGGTCCACGTATAACTGACATGTATTAAATTTTAATATGATGAAAAGAATTATATGATAATTAAATTATTATATGAGATAATTGATAATTTTTAAACAATATAATTTTTAAAATATAAAGACTAAAATCAAAAGATCAAATCAGGAAAGTCTAAATATATTTAATCATATATTTTCAGTGAGTTATATATAAATTAATTAATTCATCATTTCATCTTAAAATAATCGATTAAAAGAATAATTGGAATATTTAGAAGAACGTATATCTATTTTTTAATAATAATATAAAATTGATTTGGATAATTTATTGGTAATAATTCAATTGTGACTAAAAAGGTTAATTCGAAATTGCCGAAAAAAATTATATGAAAATAGCTTTTTTTTTTTAACGGGAAGAGAAAGTTATATAATTGATAAAAACAATTTTCAATAAAGATTCGAATCAATAGTATTAGTAACTACTACTTTTTGTTTGGGATATTGTGTGTACTTTTGGGCTTTCATGGAAGCTCTCAGTACGTTTTTTAATAAGGTAAAAATGTATTTTGAACCTGAGTTATGTTAATTAAGAAATGGACCACCAACGTCAGAAGTTGGTTCCAGCAATAGTCGCCCAACCAACCGAGCCCATGGAGTACACTGCAATTACTTAAGACATTCATTGCATAGACTGTTTGTGGTCTATGCTAATCATTATTACTCTCTCACATAAATATATCACCAACCCAGTTGCTACTGACCTTAGCCCACGATATGCGGAGTCAGATCTTCTGTACCTATTACGGTGTGCCTATTCTGTTTTACGCGATCTCAGTCATACAAATATGTGGGATTCATATGGGACTCATGTAGAACTCACATATTTATATGGCTGAAATTGCGTGGAACAGAATAAGTACACTGTAGTGAATAAAGAGGATTTTAATTGACATCGTGCATGTAAGAAATTCAAGTAGCAATCTTATTTTTTATTACATGTTAAATAAATTATTAGGAATATATAATAATTTATAAATTATACTATTTTTTTAATTATTCAATCAATTATTTAGAAATAAAAGAATTTAAAATGTTTTTCAATTTCAACATCATTTGTTAATCGATTTCTTAACTTATTTTCTTGTTGGTTCTATTTAAAGAAAAAATAAGGATGGGAACTTATCTATGTTTTGTTTGTTTCTATGTTCTTACCATTGAGAATTTTATTTTTCAAAGTAGATTATTAAAACCCTAGTTACAAATATTTATCTTTAAACATACAACAGATGTATTAAATAAATATTTTTATTAAGTTAAAATTAATGAGTAAAAAATTCAATCGGTTCAACAGTAAAAATCTTAAACCGTCTAACTTTTCAATTCATTTTTTAATTTTTGATTTGATTTACTTCAATAACTCTTGTTGTTAAAATTGATTAGTTTATTAATTAATTCGTAAATTTTTGTAAATTAATAAATTCTTACAAACTAAAATAAATCAATTAATTTTCATTCAACAATCTCTTTTCTAATTAAACTTTAAATTTTTCGATAGCTAAGAACAATCTCTTTCAATCATATTGCAAATTTTTTTCTTACAATCTAATACTAATTGAATATTTTAAATCTTACAGATTATTTGGTAGCTTTTAAATTGAATTCATTAAAGAATTAGAGTCAATTACATTAATAAGATTGAATTGGATTCAATTTACATTGTTTGGAACAAATTCAGTAATATTAGAAATGAATTAAAATACAATGTTTGGAATGAGAATGAATATAGTGAGTAATGAGAATGAATATTATCATTATAACTATGATAGTTATTTAAGAGGAATGAATGATTACCATTATCATTACTATTAACAGTAGTTGGTTTGTAAAAAATAATGATAAATAAAAATAAATTATATCTTAATTAATTAATTAATTATATTTTGATTAATTATATTGTAATTAATCAATTACAATATATTGATTAATTAAAATATTGTAATTTATTTTAATTAATTATATTGTAAAATTAATTAATTAATTATATTGTAGTTAATTAATTTTTAATAATATTTTAATTAATAGTCTTTGAAATCCAATCAAGTGAAACACAAAAGAGTGAAAAGTGAAGTAGTTCAAAGAACGAAAGAGCAAAAGAGCAAGACGCTACCTTTGAATAGCATAAAGTGATTCTTGATAAGAAATACAGGGCAAAGAATTAAACCCAATAAAAATCCACAATAAATAAATAAACTTTGATGAATATCTGATTATAAACCTGCAACAAACAACAATTTTTTATTCAAAAATATCTTCCTCAAGTTTCAATGTAATTGAATTTCTATATTTGGAGGAGTGAATTCAATTTATAAAAGAGATAAGTTTCAATTACATGTATGAATTGAACTCATCATTTTTTTGTATTTGGTTCCAAACACCTAAATTGAATTCAATCAATTCATACCTTTTCAAATACCCCATTAAATCTTTTATTTTACTGGTTTAAATTCCGGTATAATTTTTACATAAAAACAGATTTAGAATTCAAACGAGTCGTGTTTAAAGTTTTTCCAAGTGGTGTTTTAGTATTACTACACCTAGTTAATACAGAGCCAATAACAGATGAACGATTTTGCCTTCGATATTATATTATTTGTGGTCAATAACATTGAATTTCTAGATATTTGATCAACTTAGAGTCAAATACCGGAAGATGATACATATAGAGTGATTTTTACTAATTATATTATACTCCAAGTCTCTCGCGCCTTTAAAATTGCATGCCTGCATGCATGCAACGTGGAGTTTAGTGGTGTCCAATATCACCACCACCGCCTCCTCCGAAACCACCTCCACCTCCAAATCCACCACCAAATCCACCGCCACCTCCACCTCCACCTCCACCTCCTCCACCGAATCCACCTCCAGAACCACCTCCTATTCCTCCTCCAAATCCTCCACCTTTCCCGAAACCACCTCCAATTCCTCCTCCTGATCCGCCACCAAATCCACCGCCACCACCAAATCCACCACCTTTTCCGATACCTCCACCAATACCGCCACCCTTGCCAATTCCACCGCCTAGTCCTCCACCTTTACCAATTCCACCACCAATGCCGCCTCCCTTCCCAATTCCACCACCTAGTCCTCCACCTTTTCCAATTCCACCACCAACGCCGCCGCCTTTGCCAATTCCACCACCGAGCCCGCCCCCCTTGCCAATTCCCCCTCCGAGCCCTCCTCCTTTTCCAATTCCACCGCCAAGTCCACCACCCTTGCCTACTCCACCCCCAAGCCCACCACCTTTTCCAATCCCACCACCAAGTCCACCACCCTTACCTATACCACCTCCTAAGCCACCGCCTTTACCTATCCCTCCACCAAGACCACCACCCTTACCAATTCCACCTCCTAAACCTCCACCCTTACCTATTCCGCCACCAATACCGCCACCTTTGCCAATACCACCTCCTAAGCCACTTCCTCCTCCAGCACCACCTCCCAAGCCGCCGCCACCACCAGCACCACCTCCCAAGCCACCACCACCACCAGCACCACCACCAAAACCACCTCCGCCTCCACCTCCAAACCCGCCTCCACCACCGAATCCACCACCATTCTCAATACCTAGGAACTCCTCCTGCTCATCTTTCTGTACAGTTGCCACATCTCTGGCAACGACACTCACAACAAACACATGTAAGCAAAGCAAAGACAGCAAAGCCAAACTCTTAGTGCCAAATTCCATTTTGTTTAAAATTCTAGGACGCTGAGCCCCACTGATGAGTATTGAGATACTTGCAGAGATCTCTTATTATAGCCCACAAGTCTTGTGCTCACTCATTGTTACGCATTAAATTGCCCCAACCACTAACTGCTGGCCACATTGAATTCCAATATTAATTCTACCTTCGATTAATTTCACGCGTTTGGTTTAGTTGCAAATTGCAATGCACCAATCTCCTAGCTAGTTTTCACGAAAGCAAAATCCTGACATAACTACGTAAGCAAATCGAAATCTAAGTCCAAACGATAATGTGCTAGTTCGGTGCTTGCTGCCACCATGTTTCACTCTTACATTAATTAGTAGGCCTAGACCATGCTCTGTCCTAAGTGGATGTCACTACCTCTGAAACTGTGTAAGAAATCACTCTTCCATCTTTTTGCTCAATCACGTCAACCCCTTTTGAAGTAAGAACATTAACTTTTGTTAGGAATTCGTGCCTAAACAATTTCTAATTTATATGTAATTCAACTTACCCCAACATATTACTTGAAATATACATGAGTGTTTGTTTAGCCAACGGAGTGACATTAGTATACTAACCAAAAGAAAAGGGGTCAATTTGGTGATCTTCATGACAATCATAATAAAGATTATGTGTTGATGTTTAAAGATGATTTAGTATAATAAGTGTTAGTAATCGTCAACAGGTACTTTTATATGTTTAGTTAATTATACGATGTTAGTGAATTTTATAATTATTATAATTATACATTAATAAGCAATTTATAATATATAAAAATAATTTAGTCATGATAATTACTAAAATAATGATTTTTTATTTTATTTTATTAAAATGAACTTAGCTTTGGGTCTACCGACTACCAAATTCAATTTCGTTTGTCACGTCGAGCTCTCACCTATAATGACGGTGGAAAAGAAATTAACTCAATAACAAGAGGGTTGATCACGGTCGTGGGACATGAACATGAAGTACTAGTTGCATACATATACATGAAATCCCGAGGACAATATGTAGTTCCATAGTTGCATGCCCAGTCCAGTATTTTAAATAGTAAAGTTAAGGATAACTATACTCTCTCCAGTTGGGGAATACAGTCACTCAGGTTTAGGAAAAGATGGCGACTACAAGATGCTGACCTTAACCAAAACGGTTTTGCCATTATAAAGAAGGCAACTACAGGATCAGGAAATGACCTTATCCCAGAAAAGTTTTGCCTAGTCATCGACTAGGAAAGTCGCCTGACTATAAAATTACGGCCCAAATTAAAATTTGTGATACATATTATTGTTAATTGTTTGATCTTAATTAATTTGTATTGATTTGTTTGTAATATCTACTAAACTGATACGTGATAATTTAATTTTGATTTATTAATTTAAATAAAAATGGCGTATTCAATAAAAACTTAATTCGATTAATAAATAAAATTTTAATTAAAATCATAGTTGAAAAGATTAATTAGAATAAACTGGTCTAATTAACATATGAAAAAATATATTATTTATATATATAATTTAATTATTTCAAATTAAAATAACAAATTAGATTGACCTAGCTAAGTCATCCTACTTTTGAGGTATTACTTAAAACATATTCCATTATAGGTATAATCAATTCAAGTAAGGTATTCATGTTGGAGTTTGATTGATCATTATAATTTACCATTAGCCGCTTTGAGCATTAATTGTAATCAACAACTACTTAATGGTTTCATCCTGAAAAGCCATATATGTTTTTTTTTTGCAAACTGTCTGATTTTACGTGATCGTCTCTGGTAAAAATTAAACCAAAAATTAATCAAAAGAAAAATAATAGATGACATCAAAAAAATTTTAACGTAGTTTGGCACTCTTTGCCTACGTCTGTGGAGCCCTCACCCAGATTAATACTTTAATCGAATTACAATAGAATTATTCAAGGTTTTACTGAGCCGACACCACTCAACCCCTGACATTATCTCTCAACCTTACTTTCCGTGAAAGATTTTCACTCCCGATAACACGATCGACTTGTGTTAACCTCGTCAAAGGATTTTTCTAAACAATTTAATGAACGACAATTAATAAAAGAATAACTCAAGTGATTAATCAACCAAGAAAACAACAACAATACACTTGAGATAAAAGAGTCTTCCCTATTATCAGCTTCCTAAAATATATCTGAATAATCTACACCGACTCCAGTAGATAAAGATTCAGTGCAAATGATCTCCAAGATATTTATTGTAGAAACGTGACTCTTCCAAAACTGAATAATCTGCACTAGCTCTAGTAGATAAAGATTCAATGCAAGTGATCTCCTAGATATTTATTGCAGAAACGTGACTCTTCCAAAATTAAGAACACGCACACGTACACGCATGAATAATAAATCCTTCAATGGTGTGTTATTCCAACATTCAATGTCAAAATAAAAACCAACAACAGAACATGCACTGCACTTCAGCACTCACGTATAGCCCCCTCACAAATCAGCCGCAAGTTTATCTTTCACACTACAATGCCAATCACAACCCATAAATCAAATCACCAACATCTTCCGCCTATACCCCCTTATGAGATAAAATCAGCTGCTCAACTTTTATACACCCACAACTCACTTCACACACACTGCACACACCCACATTAAAAAAATGTAAGTCACGTATATGTCACCTCTTTTGTTTTAAAACCCACTGTCTTCGTATCTTTTCTAGAAACCTTTTAATTCATCTAGAACTCTACCATAATGCCCTTAGTTTTTCAGCACAATTTTATGCAGAACCCATGCCAATACTTGCAACCATGCCCCTCTATATTCATCATACACATAGTTCATATTATTCAAAATAGAATTCTCTTCAATAACCAAATATCAAATACTCATCTATTCAAGATATAATTCTATTTTATCTAAAATATTATCCAACTAGATTTTTAAATCCAAGATAATGCAAAATATGTCAATTCAAAAATATGACAAAATAAAAATAAAATAGATATATTTAACATATATCTAACAATCTCCCCCTTTTTGGCATATTTGTCACAAATCTGAAGCTCCCCCTAAGTCACATAATTTGTCATATAGAAAATGAATTCAATAATTCATATGACAAATACTCCTCTTTAATCCAAGGTCAAGTTTCAAAGAGCATCTGTCAAATATCCAATCATCCAAATTTCTCCCCCTTAGGACAAAAAATTCCAAAAAGCAAGATGAATAGTCACACATATACCTTAAAATCTCCCCCTGAATGGAACAATCACCATAAAGAATCTAACAACTCCCCCTTGGGACAAAACAGTGTCAAAACGTATAATCATATGAATCAATAATAGGTGCAGCGGAATAATCATAAACACGTCAAGATAACAATTTACCACCATTTAAAACATCGAGAGATATGCCCATAAGAGAGAGATATACCCAAGAGAGAGTCTCATATTGATGAGAGAGCTGAAAAGTCTTCGGTGGAGCCAAATAGAAGTTACAATGCAAACTACTAAAAAGATGGGACGACAATGGCAACATAAAAACTAAAGAAGACAATTATTTTTACGTTTCATTATTTTTTACTTTTCCTTTTTTTTTTAAAATAACAAAAACAACTTCAAAAATGTAAAGAACACAGTCCCTGTGCTCTTCGAAGAAATTCAAACCTGAGTTTATTCCTCGTCACATTATCTCGGTCATTAACTATCTAGTTGATTTCTTCATCTGAAGTAACTGACTTATCCTCAGTCTGAACAATTTCTTCAAAAGCAATAACTAACTGTGAATATGAACAATTTATTGTTTTTCCTTCACTACATCTTTGTGCTTGTCCTTGACCCTTTATAACCTAAGTGGATTTCGATACCAAAGGTTGATTCTAAAATTTATGTGAGGGACTTAGAATTCTTCGGCTTTGGCTTCTTTGAAACAGCATCTACAGTAACTGGTAACATCTTGGCCTTATATGCCCAATAACTCCAAAAAAATAACACGTGGGTACAAATCTTCGATTCTTTCTCGATGTTTCTTCTTCTCGGACAGATCTGGACATATCATTTTTCTCCTCATTCACCTTAGAATACTCACCTTTGTAACCAATGCCTTGAAAATCTCCTTTAACTTTACCGATTTCGATCAACTTTTATAACTTTTATGTGCCTCCATTCATCATTCTCAGACCATTTTTTGTACTTGCTAATTTCAGTCTGACTTCATGGAGCTCGTCTAAAGCTTCCATCAATTTCTTTTCTAACTTTTGGATGGTGTTCTTCATAGAGAGATCTTCTTCCTTCAATCTTTCATTCTTTCTACATGTTTTTACCCTTTTTTGTATATTAATTCGTAACTCTCATAAATATTCTCCTTTTTATCACCTGAATTCATCACTGTCATAATCTGAGATTGAGCTTTGAGTTGAATTGTCTATCTTTTTCCCAAAATTTCCTGATTTACTCAATTTTTCGTCTTCAGTTACTTCCCTCTCGGTTACTATTAAACAAGTAATTGGACTTTTGCTATATAAAACAACTAACGCATCACAATTAGCGATTTCTTCTTCACTACCATATTCACTCTCGGATTCATTTTTATTCCAAATGCTAGTAAAGGATTTTTCTTTTCTCTTCTTCAAAGTATTAGCACATTCGGCTTAAATGTGCCCGAAGTCTCGACACTCATGACATTTGATTCTCTTCACCTTACTTTCACCCTTTTGAGTTTTAACCTGTAATACCAATCCTTTGCTTCTTTCTAGCTTACCCCTTAAAAGATTCATTTCGAAATTTGTAAGAATTCCGATTACCTTCTCCAATGACAAATCATTAATGTTGTGGGCTTCCTCTATTGGAGTCAATGATCTCAGCGTCTTCTTGACAAGTTTCTGATCGGAATATTTCTTTCCGAATTGATGCTCCCGATTTGCTATATCTCGCAATCTTTCATGAAAGTCCCCAATGGTTTCATTTTCATCCATCTCCGGTTCTTCAAACCTCACAACTAACATCTGTAATTTTGACGCTATCACATATTTGGACCCTTCATAACTAATCTGCAAAGCATCCCACGCTTCTTTAGTTGATTCACAGGCTGATATCATTGAAAAACGTCCTTCATCAACAACACTAAAAATTATGTGCATTGCTTGTGAGTTTCCAAATGCCCTTTCTTCTTCGACTCTTGTCCATTCAGATAGATCTTTTAGAACTCTCTCCCTTATCGTCAGTAATCATCGGATGTGTCCAACCATATAATACCGAGTTCCATACTCCTGCTCCCTATGCCTGAATAAAGACTCTCATCCGTGATTTCCATGCAGGATAATTGGAATTGTCCAACAGTGGTGGCCTGATAATTGATTCTCCTTCTCTTATGGCCATAATTGTGAAACCCAGATCTACACCAACTTGATGTACCAAGTTCTAATTCGGTGACCCGCTCTGATACCAATTGAAAGATCATAAGGTTTTTTTTGCAAACTGTCTGATTTTACGTAATCGTCTCTGGCACAAATAAAACCAAAAATTAGTCAAAAGAAAAATAATAGATGATACCAGAAATTTGGTAAAGCAGTTTGATACTCTTTGCCTATGTCTGCGGGGCCTTCACCCAGATTAATACTTCCACCGAAGTACAATAGATTTACCCAAGGCTTTACTGAGCTGACACCACTCAACTCTTGACACTATCTCTCAACCTCACTTTTCGTGAAAGATTTTCACTCCTGATAACATGATTGACTCGTGTTAACCTCGTCAGAGGATTTTTCTAATCAACTTAATGAACGACAATTAATAAAAGAATAACTCAAGTGATTAATCAACTAAGAAAAGAACAACAATACACTTGAGATAAAAGAGTCTTCCCTATTATCAGCTTCCTGAAATATATTTAAATAATCTACACCAGCTCCAGTAGATAAAGATTCAGCGCCAGTGATCTCCAAGATATTTATTGCAGAAACATAACTCTTCCAAAATTAAGAACACGTACACGTATATAAACAATAAACCCTCCAATGGGGTGCTATTCCAACATCCAATATCAAAATAAAAACCAGCAACAAAACAGGCACTGCACTTTAGCACTCATGTACAGCCCCCTCACAAATCAACCGCAGGTTTATCTTTCATACTACAACTCCAATCACAGCCCATAAATCAAATCACCAACATCTTACGCCTATACCCCCATATGAGATAAAATCAGCTGTTTAACTTTTATTCACCCATGGCTCACTTAACACACGCACACCTACATTAAAAAACATAAGTCACGTATATGTTACCTCTTTTGTTTTAAAACCCACAGGCTTCGTATCTTTTCCAAAAATCCTTTAATTCATCCAAAACTTTACTATAATGTCCTTAACTTTTCAGCACAATTTTACGCAAAACCCATACCAATACTTGCAACCATACCCCTCTATCTTCATCATTCACATAATTTATTTTATTCAAAATAGAATTCTCTTCAATAACCAATATCAAATATTCATCTATTCAAGATAGAATGTTATTCTATCTAAAATATTATCCAACTATATTTTTAAATCCAAGATAATGTAAAATATTACAATTAAAAAATATGCCAAAATAAAAATACAATAGATATATTTAACATATATCTAACACATCCTTTTACTATATAGATCATAATAAGTAAATTCCATAAATTTAATTACATTGCATCAAACATCCCACGAGAGTTTTCAAGTTCCTAAGACTAGTGACCAATCTCTCAAATTAAAAAAAAAGCACGAGGGTCAAAAGATACTATTAATTCCAATTTTTGTTTTAAAATTGAAGAGGTTATAAGATTTTTATAATAATAAACTTATAAATTTTTAACTTATTAAATAAAATTTTAATCGCAACTAATAATTTGTAAATTAAAGTCGAAGGATGCAAGATTCTCAACTTTCAATTTTTGAAGCAAGACCAAATTTGTTCGTCCTTTTTAATATTACTATAATTAATGATAAATCTTTCAAAATAGATCTCATCACGAAGAGAATGATTGAGATAATGTTCTTCCTAAATTGTGTCATTGGAAATTGGTAACATGAGATAATGTTCTTCCTAAATTGTGTCATTGGAAATTAGTAACAATCTTTTTGATCTTTACATACTAATAATGATAGATGTTTTTTTTTCATAAGTTAAAATGATATTGAAATAATTAATGAAATACAAGAGTTCCTTTCGTCCAATACAAGCTAAAGGGACATCAAACTTATACAGCATAATGAGCCAAACGACATCGGATAGCGCTATATTGAAAACAACTATGTAAGAGACCTTACAAAACGACGTAAAATGTTACTTTAGGATAAAAAAGAATTCCCCTTCTGGATGCAACTCCAAAAGCTTCCAAATTAGGGCATTGCTCGAGTCGCTCGTCCTTTCTTCCACAGGCGATTACTAGCAAGGTAAGGATTTCTGTTTGTGTGTGTTGCTTCGTCTTGTTCAGAAGTCTCTGATTATTGTTCCCTATGGATCCTTCCTGCTACTTGGATGTGTCTAGCTTGTATGTGAGTTTACGCTAGTGGAGCCACTTTCTATCTTCCGGAGTCAGAGGAGGTAAGCCTCTCAAGGTGAGAAATTTCTTATCTACATGGTTTTGTACTGATCTTCTTTCTGTTAATGATTTATTTTCCTCTCCCCTTAGCTGATGCTTCCGATTTCCTCAATAGGTACTATACTCTTTCCGTCTTTTAAGTACCCCATCTCGAGATTAGTAGTTGATTCTCCATGAACATGCTAGGTTAGGGCATAAATTTGTTGACGTAGTTAAATAAAAAAGTTTCTATCTGATTCCACTGATCAGAGATTTAAGAACCTCCTCCCTTATGCTTGCCTTATGCTGGAATCTCCTATTATTTCTCTCTCGCCAAATCTCCTTAATGGAGGAGGCGAAAGAGATGATATATATATGCTCAGTATGTTTAGGAGTATAGGTTAGCTTCAAAAGTCATTCAATAGCTCTGTGAAAATTGTACCTACATTAGAGATGAAATTTAGTGCCTTAATCTTCTCCCAAATGAACTGTGAGAAGAGGCATTTGAAGAAAAGATGATCCCTTGACTGTGGTTCTCCCTCACATAAGACACAAACTGAATTGTTGGTCATGAAGTGTAGTCAAGCCATAAGATTATATAGTAGCTCGGCATGAGGGACTTGTGCCAGACTATAGGAAACCAGGTTTGACCTGGAATGTTGCAAGTTTGCCATTTCTTGAATTTTGAAATATTGAATTTGTTAGGAGGTAGGTTGAGACAATTAAAAGTATCCTCCCTTTGTAGGTTCGGTTGATAGCTAGGTGTCAGGTATTGTATCTCAGTTAGGAAGTTTCATTGACCTCTTACTAGTGTGGAATGTATCTTTGCATTGATAGGAACATCAGACCATAGTTGAAGAGCCTGAGGATGTCTAATTAGGGATCCTTGCCCTGTCCAATTATCAAGCAAAAAGTAAGCCTTTTCTCCATTCCTAATCTTGCACGAGATTATAGGTTCAAGCATAGGTCTAAATTTCAATAACTGAGACAAGGGCCATGAGAATGAAGGTTTGATAGATATAGACCAAATACTTGAGCCTTTTAGAATATAGATGTGTACCCATCGGATTCAGAGAGAGTTATTTTCTATAAGAATATTCCAGAGATTCTTGATCAAAGCTACTCTATTAAAAGAGGCAATTAAAATCAATCATAACCCCCCTTCTTCTTTCCTTTTGCAAACTTCTTGCTATTTAACCTTAACAAAATGGCTGTCTAAATTCAGGTTTCGCCATAGGAATCTTTGGAAGAGCTTCTCAATAGATTTGATAACTCCTTTGGCTGGTGAAATATTTAAGGATCAATATATATGAAGGGAGTTCAGCACGACTTTGATAAGCTGTAGCCTCCCTCCAAACGAGAGTACTCTATTAGTCCACATTCCTAGTCTTTTCTGAATCTTATCAAACATTGGCTGGCATTTTGAAAATTGGTTTCTTTTTTTGGTAATGGGAAGTCCCAAATAGTTTTCTATTCATTCCAATTATTTGGGAGATTCTGCTCTCCATTATGTTTGCCCCTCTAGCTAATACATGTTGACTCTTGGTAAAATTAATCTCCAAACTTGAAAGATCCCTAAATTCGGACAGAGTTGACATAAGTAGTTAATAGACTTGCCATGCGCCTTAGAGAAAAGTCGTAGATCATCTGTAAAGCATAAGTTGATCAGACAACCTTCTTGCATTTAGTATGAAATTTTAAAAAAATGTTATTTCCCACCTTCTGTTGGATTAGCTGAGTGAGGATTTCCATGCAAATAATAAAGAGATATGGAGAAATATGGTCACCTTGTCTTAAGCCACTTGCACTTCTTAAAGAATATGATGGAGTACCATTAACTAGAATGGAGTAGGTAGGAGTGGTTATACATTCCTTAACCCAATTAACAAATACCTCAGGGAACCCAAAAATTTTAGAGTCTGTAGGATGAAGTCCCATTCAACATGATCAAAGGCTTTCCTAAAGTCCACCGTTATGATACAATTTGGTGGGTTATTTTTCTTTTGATATCCTTTCATTAACTCCTAAATCGTTGAAAAATTGTCACCAATTCTTCTACCTTAGAGGAAGACACTCTGGTTATCAAAGATCAACAAATCCATAACTAATTTCAGCCTATTCACTAAAATTTTGGAAATAATTTTATAGAAAAAATTGGTACATACAACAGGTCTATAGCTATCCAAAGTAGAGGAACAAGAAGTTTTAGGAATTAAATAAATGTGAATTTTGTTTCTCTCCTTCAATAAAATCCCATTAGTAAAAAATTCCAGTATTACTTTTTTGACCATAGGACTAATATCTTGCCATAGATGTTTATTGTAAAACATAAAAGTTACAAATCTTGTAAAAGAGAATTTGTTACAGACAATATTTTCGTGAGTACGTTTACCACCGGAATATATTTGAGCTACAAGATGCTGACAGATACTGAAAACCAAATCTAAAGCATCTTGGATTGGAAAATAAATTTTGACTTTGAGACATGTAAACGGGAAGTCCATTTCACACCGACCTTTAGAAGACAACTAGACAAGATCAACAAAAATTAATTAATTGTAACATGGGAGTGTAGTTGGGGGAGAAAAATAAAGAACAGAGTAAGATGCCCCAGAAATCAAATCAGACATGATAAGTCTCTTTTTGCAGCACATTCTCATGCATGTGCTTGACAGATGAAACATTTATTGCTTTCTTTCTCGGAATTAGACATAAGTATTTATACCGTCATTTTTATTTGATTCCTAATTTCTTTGTAGAGAATTAAGCTCCTTCAATTACTTGAATTGTGCAATAATACAGAGTGTATAATGTGTATATGACAACATGGAGTGTTTCCTAATGACGTGTTCCAAAAGGTGGATGAGATCTTGACAGTAGTCATAAGAAATTAAAAGTGGTTAGGTTAGGTTCTTGATAATTAATGCCCTGAACAATCATTGAAAGGGTTGGCAAATGAAGGGAACAAGTTTATGACTAATTAATTTTTATGAATTATTAGACATTTATTATGGAGAGTTCACACTGGGTTATCTTTGGCTTAGAGCATGGGGTATCATAAAGTGGAGGTGGAAGTAAACTCCCTGGAAGTTATCAACATCCTTTCTCCTTCGTCAGCAATGGTACACCACAACAGCCCATTATTAATGTAGGTTCGAGCTTTACTTGACAGACAATGGGATATCAGATTGAAGCATGTACTCGGGGAGTGCAACTCCAGCGTAGAGAAGCTAGCGGCCTTGGCAGTTTCTTTTGGCAGGGGAGTTACAATACTACATTGCCCACCTATTGAGATCGTAGACGTCCTACGTATG
>JAOTAY010000191.1:48143234-48155113 GCA_025629805.1 Erythroxylum baracoense
TGAAATTCAATTACATTTAATGTTTGATATTACGTAATTATATTGTCATTTACTATAATTAAATAATATAAAATAGTACAATATATTTCATATATTATTTCATTTAGTATTATCAAATAACAAATTATAATTTAATTGAAATTTTATTATTTATTGACATAAAAATATAACAATAATAATATTATGAATAAAAATATACGCAAAAAAGAAAACTTGGGTTAATTTTATAAAATAATTTTAATAATCATTAATGAAAGGTATAAAAGAATATATTGAAAATATTCTTTTTTGGTGTGAAAAATAGAGTTATAGATTGTAATAAAAAATACTGTAACATCTCTAAAATAAAAAAAACTTTACTCTATTTTGAAAGAATGAGTTGAAAATGGCCTAATTAAATTTTCTTCCTCCTCTAACTTTTAGTTGGGGCTCTCTTCAATTTTGCAACAATTATTGTTAAAGTAGCCGTGTCGGCGAGAACAGGATCCTCGCCTCACGGAATCAGCTAAGAGGGAAGGCCATAGCCTAACCTCACCTGTGCTAGCAACTGCCATTGCAAGTATTAGGATAGTGATTGCAAGATATTGAAGTTAGAACAAAGTAAAATTATTTGATACATAAAATATGTTTTAATCTCTTCCTCTTTTAAGAATAAACTTAAGCATAGCAAGATGCTAAGCTGTGATAAAGACAACATACGGCAGTAAAGAACCAACAGAGAATGAGATCTTGGACCTCTTACATCACATGAAACAGACCATTCTACATAAATATTAGAACTCCACTTGTCTAAACAAACACTTGTCCACAAAAACACATTCATACCATATCTATGTCAAGTGCCTCCAGAGTGCTGGGCGACCCCTTGATATGAGAAGAACACGAGAAGCCAAGTAATCAAAAGAAGGGGAATACAGGTCATCTGGGCCAATTACATCTTTGAGTTTTTGAGTGCTGCCACAGTCGGCAAAAGACTGCATTCCTTCGTCCTTCAGGGGATCGTATACAAATAGGCCTTGACCACAAACACCCATAACAAGGTTTGAGTTCCCCCAAACTTGTGTAATGTCTGAATATTGCAAGTGATTATCTGTTTCTGGAAGAGAAAATGTGTTGACTAGCCTTTGCTTGCGCAATGAGTAGTGTTGCACCTGCGGACAAGGCTGTTTCTTGGTGGCCGACCTCATATTAGTGCACCCCATGTAGATGGAGTCTCCACGAGTGAAAACTGAGTGAGCATTGACACCCATTTTTGGTATCTTGAGACCTATACCTGATGTATTGCGAAGGTCCAACACATTAATTGAATCAGGGGTGCAGAAGACACCATCATTTCCTTCCGCTTCCGCAGATGTTACCCTACATTCAACAATGAGTCATCAATTAACGAGAACTGAACGCATTTAAGAAGCATACCTGTTGCATATTGTTTAGTGCATTTAGTTATACAAAGTAAAGATATTTAAGGAGAAGCAACAAGCAACAGAAAAGACAAAATGTCGAAGCAGAATAACGCAGATGGAAGCTTGCTGTATGAACATCATCCCTTTCATCAAATGATAATGAATAAAATGAGCCCCTTCGAGTATCAACTGTAAGAGCACTCAACAAACTGCTGCAGCCGCTCCATAAATGAATGTCTATGATGATCAAAATTTTCCATTTTTCCAGTTAGGATGAGTATACTTCCAAAATAAGCTGTGTAGATTAGAATCAAAGCTCAAAATAACAGCATAATAAAGCAACAAATGGTAGAATATATCAAGAATTTGAAAGTCAAGTGAATGTAGGAAAAATTTAAGAAGAAACATATGAAGCAGTTTATCCATTATTTGACCTGCCAAACTACAACTTCATATGTTCCAAGGAGAAACAGTAAACATATTCAAATAAACAAAGAATGGAGAAAATTGAATCATTGTTGATCTAAAAATTGTAAAAGGAGAACAGGATTTACATAGAAAGTGTAAATGAAGGACAAGATTCATTTAATCAAGACTTGATAAAGACTAATCAAAGCAAGTTGAAAATTTGTGGTTCCTTTCAGCCCAATCAAAACTAGGTATCAAACAGCTAAACATTTGCAATGGAGTACACTCGCTTTTCTTATCGGCTTGAAGTGGGGTGGGGAATCAACACCACACCCTATTCATACTTGAGTTAAGAAGAGAATAACACAATCAACAAAACAAGCAATAATCAACAGAAAAATATCTGAACAACATTAAATAATATCAAAAGCCATCAAAAGAAGATGGTATTACACCAATAAGTGAAGCAAACGCAGAAAATGAAACTTCCAGAAAAACTGCAGAAAATGTACCAGCATGAAATAATTAGTAACAACATTGAGTAGAAGTCTCACCTTTGTCGAACACCACCACCTAATTCAGCATCTGTGTTAACAACATGTAGAGCAGAGATTTTTCTACCAGACAAAGAAATAGAATTTAACGGTTGAGGGTTAAGAGAATTAACATCCCAAACAGATATTGCTTCAGTTTCAACTACAACAATTTTCCCTCTGTTTCTCCACTGCAACGGGCTTGAATACTCCATTGCTAGGACAGGCTTCTGCAACTCCCACTTCAATATGTGCTCTCCATCTCGAATATCAAATGTTTTCACAACCGTTTGAGAGCTAGCAGTTGAGACCATAAGAGGACCACATGGTTTATACCACCATTTTTGAGTTTCAGGCAACAATGTGTTGGACAATGCATTTCTTCTGTATGTTGCATTATTGGATAAGGGACCAAGTATTGTTCTTGAACTGATGGATCCTCCATCTTCTTTGTGAAAAGCTTTCACATCTTTTGTGTAAAAATCCCATGAACAAAAACCTGAATCAAGATTATTGCCAGCAGATGCAGCTACCACATACCTACCAGAGCAGCCATCAGCACTAGCTGCACGGATTATCCAACAGTCTCTCCAAATGTTAGGCAAAACTCCTACTGGAGGTTTATACACGGTCTTTTCCTGGAAATATTAAAGAGCATCGCTAAATTAATAAATTTCTGTAGAGAAAAAAGTTATTGATTCCATTAAGTCAATTGCACTCATCAATTTGCTTTCAATAATATAGAGAAAAACATGCTCTTCATAATTCAGCTTAACATAGAACTGTTTGGAAACCAACCAAGCATCAATGAGATATTGAGCATAACCAGAAGCTACTCTTTGGAGCTCCTTTTCTTTTCTAAGTCCATATTTGATTTCCCTCTTCACATGCAAAGGGAAAAGCAGAACTTATAGAACAAGAAATGATCACTCTCAAATACTTGTGCTGTTCGAGTTAGCAACTGAAAATGGACAGGCGATGAAAGGAAGCAGAAAAGGGAAGTTCCAAAATTTTGGCAAATGAACAAAGAACAATGTAATGATCAACTTTTGAGCAGAAATAGTTAGTACAAGAACATACCTCACAGTTAGCAACATCATAAAACGAACAAGATCCATCATCATGAGCAAGAACGACAGACTCACCCTCTGACACGAACCAGCCTCCTGTTGCATTCTTAGTACCTATCTCAGTAAGCTGATAGAAGCAAGTATTTTCAGCATCATCATCAACGATAATTGGATTAATATTTTCCATATCATCAAAATCATCGAGTTTCTCATCAGAGGCAAGAACAAGCTCCTCCTCATTATTGCTACTGAACATGTTTGAAGAGTCATCTTTTCTTGAGACTGCAGTGCCATCTGTTCCTTCAACTCCACAAGATACGTAATTCACCATTGCATCGTTCACGGCTGCCTTTGTATCTTCCCCATTAAGTGAGGCCAAAAACTCCTTAGCTACTGGGTTCTCTTCAACAGGGCTTAATATCTTCTGTTCCACGCCTAATTCTCTACTTAACTCAATAGCGTCTGATTCGTGAAAATTTTGACAACTTCCTACGGACACCTTTCTTGATGCTCTATTCTGAAGCAGCTTCTGATGAGGGAAGAGCCTAGCTTCAAGTTCATCACTGGTCAATCCTATAACCAAATTCTTATTACTATCGTCCACTTTCTTACTCTCGGTCTTCTCAACAACTTTATCATCTCCACCGTCCACTCTCAGACCCTTTGAATCAATACCATGTACCATTGTCTTTTCAATCCCTGATATTTTGTCCTGAATGTCTGAAAGAATCAACTTGGATGCTTCAGGGTTATTCATATCAAGCATTTCTTTCGTCTTTTTGATATCTGATGCGATCCTCTTCACTTTTCCTTCCAAAAAAGCTAGCTTTTCATGAAGCTTGCTCGGATATTTAACACCAACTTTATTACCAACTACCTCAGTCAGACCATTTTCTTTCGTATTCTCCAAAACCTTAGCTGTACTAGATTTTTCATTACATTCACGCAAGCAATCAAATTCTAAACTGGACCCAGACTTCTCTCCGCATAACTTATCAAGATTTACACCAGTAGCCACATTGTTGCAAGCCGAGTTCAAAACCTTAATCCTACTCTTTTCGCTCTCTTTACAGTTCCTAACAACCCTAGCCCCAGTCCTCTTCCCCCCACTAGATACCAACCGATTATCACTCTCACCTCTAGAAACCCTAGAATCCCTAAGAACCTTGATAAACTCCGAGGGGCTCGAGCTCCAACCTCTAGGCGCCGCCGAAGCCGATCGCCGCATTTTCCCAGCGCTGCCGTCGGCCATAGCAGTCGCCGTCCTGTCAACACTCGGCACTGAGCGGATTGCAGGTCTCTGCACTCGAGCACTGGAGCCGGTGTTCTCCTTGCCGGAAAGCGATCTTTTAAGAGTGGCGGAGTTGGGGTTAGGAGATAGGGTTTTGGTCGGCTTCTGGGCCGCTGATGTTTTGTCTGCGGCGATCGGGTTCCGGTCTCGCAGCCTGCGAGAAGATGGCGCCGACATTGGCCGAGGAATAATTTATACGATTAATAAGTTATTTTGTTTTGTTTTGAAGTGGAGATTAGAACAGAGAGGGAGATGAAGAGAGAGTTTGATGATATGGAAAATGTTAGTTTGGGCGGGGTTTCATTTCAAATTCTTAGAGGTAAGATAAGGACACAAAATAATGACCCGACTGCCACTTTATAAATCCATTTCCATTGACTTGTTGGTAAAAAGAAATCAAAACAAAAACTTTCAACTAGAAATCTAAACCTTACGTCTGAAGGTTCAATAATATATAACTTTATGAAATAAAAAATGTTGAAAACAATTTGAAGAAAAAAAATAATCAAATATATGAATAGATAATTGCATAAATAAAAAATAAAGTATGTAAATAAGTAAATAAACAAAAAAGAAAATAAATAAGTAAGTAAAACAAGCACGTAATTAAAAGAGAAAAATTAAAAGACAGATATTATAATAACAGCAACAACAACAAAAGTAAATACTATTAATAAAAGTGTTCTAAATAATTACAAGACATAAAAAATTAAGAAAAAAATAAACAATTTAAAAGGTCTATGAAAAGAGAATAAACTCTTTATGAAAAGAACATGACATATTTATATAAGATTCTTTACCTATATCTTAACTCGTCTAATTTTCTTATCGAGGGTCAAATATTCGATAAGCTCTAATAAGGTCATATTCTACTTGATCATCTCTCCTCAATTCTTCTGGGGTTTTCCTCTTTTTATCTTTCAGTCTCTCAACACAAATTTCTCTCAATTTTCACCAAGGTGTTAGAATATTTCCTTTTAACATGTCCAAATCACTTAAAGGCTCATTTGATTTCATTTATGTTTTTCTATGATAATTTTTTATTTTTGTTTTCTATTTTTCGTTTATGTTTTGTAATTAAAAAAACAAAAATCTATTTAGTTGAGATTTGTAATATAAAATCTGAAAACAAAAATTTGTTTGATTAAGATTTGTAATAAAAAACTAAAACAAAAACTTGTTTGGTTTTATTATTCTATTTCTATTTTTTAATTACACTCTTATGTTAATTATCTTTAATATATTATATTATGATTTTAAATTAATTAATTATCATTGTGGTTAAAAATAAAATACATGCATATTTATATAATTAAAGAAATTTGCACATTAATTGTGTATAATAAATTTTTTAAATTAAAAAATTACATTAAGTCATTAATCAATAAAAAATGTCCATCATATTATAATTCTTCAAAATATAATTGTATTATCATTTACAAAAAGAAACATAAATCAATTAGAGCTAATATAATCATTCTACATTTGTTTAGCAATTTCATCTTGCTTCCAAAACATACTTCGAAGTTGCTAAAATGATAATATACTTCACTTGAAAACTTGCATCTTTATTTTCACTTTTTCTAATTTGTTCTTCATTTTCAAATCATGAATTTCCTTCAGTTTATTTAATTATGCTCTGTTATTTCTTTCCTATTATTTTTCCTAGACACTAATATTTTGTTTTCAAACTTTTGAAAAATCTCTGCTCCAACATTATAAGATCATATTTCCCAGAGAATGTTTATGTGCTAATAAAAACTACTTAGATATTTATGAAATTGAAACTTGAAAAAAAGAAGGGAATATTTCACAGAATTACAATAAAATTAGTGAGCACGAGGTATCTTAAAGTTGCATCTAAATTGAAAGTTGAAAGAAAGAAGAGAATATTTCACAAAATACATTAAAATTAATGAACACAAGGTCGTTTAGAGGTGCATATTTATTATTGGACATGTGTGTATCTTACACAGTAGAAAGGCCCTCTAATACTAATAATAATAGTAGTAATTCCGCATAGATATATGCAATATTTCATTAAAAGAGATGCAAGTAATGTTTGGATAATCAAACATAAAATGTATGGTATTTTCAATATTAGTAATAAAGTTAGAAAAGGTAAATGTCATTTTGATTGAGCATCAAAATTAGAAAGCAAATTTGATATAGACACCATTGCATCTAGGCAAGACATAACATAGCAGTGAAGTGGTATAAACAACATACATTAAGATATGATACCTTCAACCTTTAACAAATAGGATATATAGATCAAAAGCCTTAGCATATACATTGTAGGCCTTTTGCAAGTTCCATGAAGAAAGCAAATTTGATTTGAAGCTTTCTTGCTCTTACCCTATACCACCTTAAAGTCCATGAAGACTAAGTTGAGTTTCTGACGACTTTTGACACTTGGAATGAGTCACGTAAGGATATCCTAAAAAGCCAAAGTCTCGAATGAAAGATGACAATGACATCACCTCATTTGGCAACCCTCTCCAATGCTATCCAACTAAACTTCCCTTTTCAAAAATCAGGCAAGACGAGACAAAACTACTTGATGACTATCCCCGTTAATAATCAAATTGCAAGCTTATGGATGAATCTGCATTCAAGAAATTATAACCAACCGAAATTGGAAATGCTATGAAATGAAATGGTTAACCTCATAGATCCTAAGAAAAGATTTAGAAAGATCAAGTCGCATTGCTTAAGGATATTAGGATATAATTTAAACTCATACTAGACAGAAAATCAAAAGTTGCAAATGTTGATTAGGATGAAGGTCAAGGAGGTTGAGAGGAAAATGTGAAGAGACAAATTTCCTTTTCCTACCGTGGAACCAAGCATGAATTTTCTGATTGAGCTTTCATAAACATTTTAAATGACAAATACTACTAATAAAGGTACTTAAGATAATTACAAAACATAAGAAATGAAGAAAAATGAAGGAAAAAGTTTAAAAGACCTGTAAAAAGAAAATGGCCTCTTTATAAAAGAAAAAAGAAAATTTCTATATAAGATCCTTTACCCATATCCTAGTTCGCTAAAGTTTCCTATTAAGGGTCAAGTCCTCGTTAAACTATAATAGAGTCATATCATACTTGATCACCTCATCTCAATTTTTCTTAAGTCTTTCTTTTTTTCTCTTACAGTCCCCAATGGAATCTTCTTCCATCTTATGGAGGCGTTAAGATATTCCTTTTTAACATGTCCGAACTATCTAAGTTTTGTCTTCCTTAACTTACTATAATATTAGCTACCCCTAACTTGTCTCTGGCCATTATATTACTGACCTTATATCTTTTTGTAAAGTTGTACATCCAACGAAGCATTCTCATCTCTGTCGCCATTAACTTATGAATATGTACTTGTTTGATGAGTCAATACTCTGCTCCATAAAACATAGTCGACTTAATTGCTAAACAATAAAATTTACCTTTTAACTTGAGTGATATTTTTTTATCACATAGAACTTCTAATGCACCATTCTATTTAAACCAACCTAATTTGATACAGTGAACTATGTCATTATCTGTCTCGCTATTATTTTGTGTGATGGATCTAAAGTACTTAAAACAATATTTCTGTAGTATAATTTGTGAACTAATATTTATTTTCACACCAGAAGCAACCCTGTGATATAAAAAGTTACATTTTAGGTACTCAATCTTAGTCTTATTCAACTTAAAGCCCTTTGTCCCGAGCGTATCCCTTCAAAGTTATAACTTGATAATAACACCCTGTTTTGTTTCATCCACTAAAATAATATCATCAACAAACAACATGCACCAAGAGACATCCCCTTGAATATTCTCAGTGAATCCATCCATAACTATTTCAAACAAGAAGGGGCTCCGTGAAGATCTTTGATGTAGTTCCATATCGATAAAAAAATACTCAGCATCTCCTCTTATCGTCCTTACTTCAGTATTAACACTTTTATACATATCCCTAATAACCCTTATATAGGTCACATGAATTTCCTTAACTTCTAAACATCTGTACATGACTTCCCTAGGTACTATGTCATAGGCCTTATAAGTCAACGAAAACTATATGCAGGTCTCTTTATCTATCCCTATAATAATCTATCAATAGTCTAAAGGGTATAAAGCTTCTATCGTTGACCTTCCTGACATAAAACAAATTAATTCTCTGAGAATAGTTACACTATTTCTCATTTTTTTTCTCAGTTACGTCTCCCATAACTTCATGGTATGATTGGGTAGTTTGATGCCTCTATAATTTTTATAACCTTGAATGTCTCCTTCGTTTTTGTAGAGAATAATTAGTATGTTAAGGCTCCACTCAACCAATATTTGGACAAACTTGAGGATTATATTAAAAAATCTTGTTCAACCTGATGAGTTATCTATAGAGGTGTCCTACCACCCTTCAACTCTTCATCTTTCTTAAAGTTCCTTTAATTTCTTTGCTCTTGATGTACCAGTAACAAGTGAAGTTATGATAATTATCAAAAGTGCTCAAATCAACCAGGGAAAAAATGCCATCTCTGCTTTCATTAAAAAAACTAGAAGTACTTTTATCATCTTCTCTTGATATCATTTTCATTAACGAGTACCCGTCCTGCTTCATCCTTTATACAACAAACTTGATAAAAGTCTTTCGTTTCCAATTTTTAGGTGTCACCAGCTTAAATATATCCTTTTTCCCACCCTTATTTTCTAATCACTGATATAAGTTCCCGTAGGCTTTACTTTTGATTTATGAGATTATCTTCTCTGTTTCTTTGTTTGTTATTCTCTCTCTTAAGTACCTTCTCTCCATTTGTATTGCTATCTAATAAATTTTTATAAGCACCCATCTTTATCTCCACCATCTCCTGTACGTCTTCATTCCTAAGGATGACAATTGAGCCCGTGTCAGGTCTGGCACAAAGTCCATAACCCCGGCTTGGGTTGATTTACCCATTCTATTGTCATCCCTATTCATTTCACTACCAAACGTGCTTCATTCTACTTCTAAGTCATTTAAAAACTCCTAAAATCTCCTTAATTGCATTTCCTAAAAATCTTGTAACGTCATATAAACTAAATTAATGATTCATATATTAAAAATTGTCAAAATTTTAATCATGGTATTAATAATAACATTTTATTTTTACGAGGTAACTTTTGCCAAAAGTCAAAAATAGGACGTAAATTAACAAAAACTCTGTCAAGTTTTTTAAATAATTTTTTAAAAATTAAACATATAGAATAATTTATTTTTTAAATTAGATCAACTCAAACTTAAGCTTACTCGAGACCTAATTTTTTTAAATGAAACGATGTTATTTTGCTTAAAATAATTAGACCTCAAGTTTATCTGAACTTGAACTTAACCTATAAACTGACCAATTAAAAATAATTAAATTAAGACTCATAAATTAAAAATTGTCATCCTAACGTGTTACTTTTGCCAAAAGCAAAAAGGAAAGGAAGAACCGGGACCTGTAAGATGTGAAATCGGAACGAAATTTTCTAGTAGATTCAATTGGTGGGCCAAATCATAAGCATATTGCGATCACAAATTCGAAGCGCTCCAAGAACAGCTGTCATCGCCCAACCACTACTTTAGACTCTAGATTTGATAATTCCAAAACCAATAACTCATATTTGAAATTTCTACTTATTTTTGCTTTATATATTTCATTTTCATTTTTAGCCACAAAACAATTTGACTAAAAAGCCATGGCGTCTCTAAGCTCTATTTGTCACTCGATATCACCTTCTTCTTCGAGGTCTTACGTTGTACGCAAAACAGCTGTTGGTGGATGTCCCAGACAGCTTGGTTTCTACAAGCACGGGGATGGTGCTGTTGCTGTACCGAAAACGTTTGCTTTAAGGTCGGCTCTTGATGAAGTGTCTGTTATCGACTCACCTCAAAATGAAGATGGAAAGAGTCAGCTCATTGATTCTTTAAAGCTCAAATTGCTGGTTTTGCTCTTTCTTTCTCATATCATGTCGTTCCTCTGAATTTATTTATGACATTGTTTTGATCTGCATGATGTATTGTCGGTTAAATGGTCACTTAATATAGTATCTCAACCTTTGTGATCAAAGTGGTTGGAAGTTCAAATCCTACCACCTACTTATTATTCAACACAAGGTGGTTGTCAGTTTAAATCCTACCAATCACTTATTATTTAGCACAAAAGATAGAGTGAGCCTGTACAAGTTTTAAGTCGAAAGATCTTTCACTTGAGAGAATATTAGTGAATATATAAAATCAATTAAATTAACTTTACGTAACAAATTAAGCTATTGTGGTCAAATGGTCAACTTAACAGTAATAAACAGTGTTCCATTTATCCAAATATCATCTGAGTTTAGTCTTCTTTGCTTTGTGGTGCTTTTGAGATGATTTGTTCACGACTTGGGATGCTGTTCCTTTATTCATGCATTTTGATGGCTTCCCCATTTACTTTGGTTTCATTCCCTAATTGCAATTATTCACTTTTCCTTGCTAATTGGTTTGGTTTCAGTCTCAAATGCCTATGATGTTCTATATGTTACTTTTATACCTAAATCATGTGCTTATTTCCCTGAGAAATAATTCTCAATCTGGTAAACCAGGAGATTGTTTTCTTTATAAGTGATTGCCCATCACATTACTATAGTCCACGCATAATGGCTGGTTCAGTTTGGCATCCTGTGACGAAATACAGCAGATTACTGTTTGATAAATTTCACCACAACTAACTGTGGGATTGAACCTGAGATGAATTAATCTAATGGCAGATTCATAGAGTTGTCTTTAGCGTTAAAAGAAGTTGGCGGTGTCATCTTTTTGAATTCAATGGTTGTGAAAGCCAGGATAGAAAAAAGTTGCTCAAATCATTTAGTGGAAAGGATGGAGGAATACAAAAATAGTAGTCGTACAGTCAGGAAATTTTGGGAGAGATTCTTCAATTGTAAGCTGGATGAAAGCTTTTTGATGTGGAAAGATGTTTGATATCTGTGACTGTGGATGTGAAGGAAATAGATGGTAATTAAAACAATTCTAAGGTTTAGAGGAGGTGTATATGAATAAAAATCTGCTATTATGTCCAAAGTCATGCTATTTTTAATCCTAGCTCTCATAGCCCTGTCGTTTATGGTCATTGTTTAAAAAGTTAATATGATACAAATGCTTTATGATCGAGGCCCAAAATTTGAGGAGCAGA
>JAOTAY010000191.1:48165046-48178590 GCA_025629805.1 Erythroxylum baracoense
TAGCCTGCATGAAAAATTATAATTGGTGAGTGTAACGTGATGACATCGAATAGAAATTTACAAGGTGTACGGCCGCAGGGGAACAAAAGAATATTGACACTGAAACTCACTTCTCTTTCTGATTCATCCGAAAGCAGAAATATATGCAAATATCCCTCCCTAACCCCATATATATACCAGGACAGAAAGGTACTCTTACGTTACTACTACCGTCAAGCCAAACCCCTCATGGCTACACTAAAACTTCCTGCCACTTAGCTCTCCCATAAGTTCTTGATTTAAGTGTTATGGTTCCTTTAATTGGGGGAGTATGATAGAAGCCTAGGCCCAATGGTCAGGAATGTGTATTTCGCAGAAAGAAGAAGGAAATAGAATTGGTCAATCCTTGAAGTCTGGTCCAGGAAGGTCAGTATCATTCTGTTATGAATGTCGTTTTGTTGTTGCTGACCGTTGTCGTGAAGAAGTCGTTTTGCATAGTTCTAGAATGCTAACTAGGCAAGGTTTTTACACCAGCAGCATTTATAGTTAGGGAGTATGGGTGTAAGGGGATCATCGAGTGAGAGAATAGTTGTTGTTAGTGACCTCAATGTCAGGGAGAAACGAGGGATTCCCTAATGTCCGCTAACAGGCGTGTATTACCCTCCTTATAATCAATAAATTCTACCTTTGTCCTCCTCAGTACTGATCTTTGTTTCCCTCATTATATTGCTTATTTCGGGTTCAGAGTGTAGTCCCTATCAGAGTACAATCAAGTCCATATTTGGCAAATGTAGTTGACAGTGATTTAACCTAATTTAGAATAGCGGTGGTGAAAACCACAAAATATTATGTAACAAAAAAAATAATAGGCAAAAAAAGGGCAGCTAAAGTTGTTATTTTATAGTCTTCATCCCCTAACTATTAAAAAATGTCTTAATTAAAGGCTTTATACAAGAACCTAATTCAAGGCACTTAAAATAATATCAACAATCTCAACAAAGCCATGACGTTCTGTAAAATCTTACCAGGAACTTGTGATTCTCTTCAAGAAATGGAGAGAAGGTTGAACAAAATTTTTCCATATCAGCACCAATATCACCTGAGCCAGCAATCACTTCCATGAACTTCTTCCTATCTGGAGCAAGCTTCATGGCAACCTGCAAGTCATCATCAGATGAAGTCTTAAAAAGCAACTTCTATAAAGTGAGAAAATTTTGTGCTAACATAATTCACCGCATAAAATCAACATTTTAGCAATACACAGACAACTGCAAAAATATCTCCTATGGCATGAAATATATATTTGCACTGACAGGATCCTTGTAGAAGACTCATATCCACACTCCAGATTAAAGAACATAAATGTGTTCCTTATCATGAATGCATTAATATCTTCATAACAAAAGCAAAAGTTTTTTTACCAGTGACTGAATATATTGAAAAGAATTGAATGTAAACTTTAAAGATGAAATTTGTAAGATGTGCAAAGAAGGAAGACATTTGTTCAGACCAACGTTTAAGCAAGTCTCCAAGAGGAAAAATATAACTTATGAAAACTGCTACGTCGTAGCCAATCAGCTAAAAGTCAAGGTCAGACAAGGTTGAATTCCAAAATAGTATTAAATAGCATTAAAAACATTACAGTAAAACTTGAACTAGCAAGCCAGCCATGGAATTTCTTCAATGTTTTCGAGTAGGAATCTTGACAGGCTTGTGACATTGTCCAATCTGGATGTGCAAGCAAATTGCGGAAAAGTTCCACCAAGAAATCCATCGCCCTGAAGAATCCATAAATATGATAGATCTATAAGAGTATATAGTAACTCATAATCCTTTTAACAGCCAGTGAAGACCCTGTGAAGTACTCTTCACCAACCTAAACTCCAATATTAATTTGTAAGGAATAGCGTCACATTAAAGCATTGATCATAAGAAAAGGGATGCTCTAGTCCCCAAGCCACAAGGAATCCTCATCTATAAACACTAAAAAGAGTAGAATCAATTGGATTACAGGAAAACCAGACCTGGTGAGCCAAAGAAGGCCATTGGTACAGCTAGAAGAAGATTTGGCCGTTTTGGCTTGTACCTCCTCCTCAACCATTGTGTATAAGTGATTATATTTGGTTGGATTGGTCAAATACTTGGTTTCTAATCGCTATAAGAGTAAAACCAAAAAACCCAAATCAGCACCAACAAGCAAAAACCACAAACACATAGAGAAACAGATCAGTTTGCATGAAGACTTTACCGTAACGTTACCGCCGATGTCGGTTTTAACGAGGGCCATAGCAGCTCCAAACTTATCTAATCATTAGTGGGTCAGCCCCAAAAATTAAAGAAAAAGTTCAATCAAAGCATGAAGAGAAAATAAAATGAAGAGAAACGAAAAAACGATCGAAGAGAAATACCAATAACAGGCAAGATCAGTTTGCAGCAATCCAAGAAAGGTTTAGTGAGCATGTGGCCTTCTTCGGTTTTGATGTGCTTCATTCCTTCGAGCGATGGAGTAAACACTGTTCCTTCCATGTTCTTCTTTAACATTCACACCGGAATTTATCAAACTTTTATAACCAGTAAACATTAACTAACACAATTGCCCGGGCAAAAGAGAGAGGAAACAACTTACCAGATGGGTTTTGCTCGATCAGATCTGTTTTATCAGAGAGGAGATGATGAATGAGGGATCTTTGTAGTCGCGGGAAAGCGAAATGAGGAAAAGATGATGAGAGTGGGAACTGGGAACCTCTTTTTGGTTTTTACGAATATTGGAGAAGTCTGGGATTCTATTCTACTCTTTAACACATTTGAATTTACGATTTGTTTCTGCTTTCAAAATATGTACACTTACAGTAGTTGTGAAGTCTGTTACGAAGTGAAACAGAACACGAGGGCGTCAGTTATCGGTAACCGGTAACTCCTGTTCTTAATTCTTACCGCCCGGCGTCTTTGATTCTAATTCTAGTTTTTATTTTAATTTTTAGTTTTAGTTTTATTTTAAGTTTTTAAAATAAATATAAAAATCTATTTAGTTATTAATATTAACGTAGTTATATTTATAATAATTATATATTAGATAAAACTTAAAGATAAATTAATTTTAATTAAATAAATTTATTTAATTTCTTATATAATATTTATTAACAAATTATTAATAAAATTGTGTTATTTTAATAAAATAAATAATTTAAAAATTAATATATAAATTAATATTTATTTGAAATATATTTTAATTATTAAATAAAATTTATTTTAATATTTATATATTTTAAATTTAATTATACTTATTAATAATTATTATAATTTAATTACATATAATTTAATTATAAAAATTAAATTAAATAAAATTATTCATAATTTTTAATGATAATAAATTTTAATTTATTAAATATATAATCTTAAATTAAATTAATTTACTTTAAATATATATTATTTAATTATTAATAATTAAATAACATATATTTAAATGATAGTAAATCAGATTATAAAAAAACAAAAATAACAAATAAAAACTATTTTTTATAATTTTCATAAATTTGAAAATTAGAAGAAACCAAAATTAAGAACCGATACTAAAAACTCAAACAAACAAATTCTTTTTCTTAATTTGAAAAAAATATAAAAAAATATAAAAAAACACCCTATAGTTTTGACGTTTTCTTATCAAATAATTTTGGAATTTATTTATAAATAATTCCATGTAATGTTTGAAATAACTTATTAAGTAATCAAAATTGAATGAGTTTCGAAGTTAATAAATTTGCATCCAATTGATTAAATTTATTATTATTTTAAAAATTTATATTATAATTAATGACAAATTTATTTTAAAAAACTAAAATGTAATTCAAAACTCATTCTTTTCTTTTTTAATGAATGTGCTTAAATTGCAAATTTAAAAAATCTCATATTTTCAACTTTAACATAAGTATAGTATTTTCCATCTTCTTTGTTTTCTCGTTATTTCTTCCTTAAAGAAAATATTATTAAATTAATACATAAAATCAAAATTTCCATTAAAAATAAAAATTCATTACACCTTTTTAAAAATTTTTAATTTTGAACTAATTTTTACAAATAATATGTATTTTTTCTTTATCTAAAAAATAATAATATTAAATAAATAAATTTATATGTCATTTATAAATTTCCAATAAGAAAAAATATATTAATTTAATTAGGCGTGACAATAAACTGAGTTAAATAACATATTCTTATACTTTAATAAATTGATTTGATATTGATTGAAGTAACCTTCGTAAATTTAAAATCGATATAACCAATTTAAAATTTATTTATTAAATTTTTTAAAATTTTAAATTTTGAACTAATTTTTACAAATAATGTAAATTTTTATTTTTCTAAAAAATAATAATATTAACTAAATAAATTATATGTCATTTATAAATTTTAATAAAAATATTAATTTAATTAAGCGTAACGCTGAGTTAAATAACATATTCTTATGGCTGGCTCAACCTAATTTCTAATTTTAAGTAAAATAATGTTACTTTAATAAATTAATTTGATATTGATTGAAATAATCTTCTTAAATTTAAAATAAATATAACCAATTTAAACTTTATTTATTAATTTAAGATTAAACTTAAATTTTACTTATTAATTTAAAGTCGAGCTATTCAAAATGTCAAGCTTCTAAAGTTAATACAGTCGGTCCAACTGCCTAATCACCTGAGGTCCGGCCCAGTATAAGCAGCTCAATTAGTCGCTTAACTGGTCTACGGATCTGAAAAAAAGCCTAGCCCAGGTCGGTTTTCGAATATATATATAACATAAAACCCTAACACCCTCGTTCGTTCGTCTGCTAAAAGTTCTTGGTGTGTTTTGCTCTCTTGCACCTGCGACGCCAAGATGGTGATTTTCTCTATCTCTGTATTGAATCTCAATGGTCTGTTGTTAATTTCCATACTGATTGTTGCGCTGAAATGTTGATTTGTGTTAATGTTGGTATAGCCTTTCAAGAGATACGTGGAGATTGGAAGGGTAGCTCTCGTCAACTACGGCAAGGACTACGGCAAACTCGTTGTCATCGTCGATGTCCTCGATCAGAACAGAGTACTCTCCTTTATCCTCTCTTACTTCAATTATGTAATTTTTTTATTTTTCTTTTTTTAATGCTAAAATGTACAGCTGAGATTATCGTTTTCGATCGATTCAGATAGAGATAGTAGTTGTTTATGATGATTATATTTTCTATTAAAATCATGACAGGCTTGAGATGTTGTTTATTCTTTTTCTGTTCTTTTAGTTTACGGCGAATCAATGTTCTTGATGTTCTTCTGTGTCTGCATTTCTTTGGGCATAACATTTATGGACTTCCATAAACTTCTGATGATGATTTTTGAATTATATGTTTGTAGTCTGAAGTTCATTAAACTCTTTGAGTTTCCCTCTCTTGATGCAACAGGCTTTGGTTGATGCCCCTGATATGGTGAGGAGTCAGATGAACTTGAAGAGGCTTTCACTTACTGATATCAAGATTGACATCAACAGGGTTCCCAAGAAAAAGAACCTCATTGAAGCAATGGAGAAGGCTGGTACGTTTTACTTTTCCTTATCAGAATTATATGTCATTTTTTCGATGTTCGCAAATTAATTTAATTTATTGTACCGTGTATTTTTGAAATATAAGATGTTAAGAACAAGTGGGAGAATAGCTCTTGGGGAAGAAAACTCATTGTTAGGAAGAGACGGGCAGCTCTCAATGATTTTGATAGGTTCAAGCTGATGCTGGCAAAGATCAAGGTTGGTCATAGTACACTTTTTTAGTCTTTTTAGTTGCCACCCTTGTACTTGGCCGTCAAATCTTATTCACTTGATTCTTTATTGTTAGGCCCTTTGATTAAAGGTAATATGTCTTGTATCTTTGCATTTGCAGAGGGGTGGATTGATAAGGCAAGAGCTTGCAAAGCTTAAGAAGGAGACTGCAGCATGAGCTTTTGATATCAAATTCCAATTTTGTTGAGTTGTTCTTTAGGACAGTTCAAGCAAATGCTTTTTACATGACGAATTATCTAGTAGGCTGTCTTTTGCAAGTTTTACTTATTGGGTTGTTTTACTGGTGTTGTATTAAAGATTTCTTTCCGTTGAACTTTGGGTTTGTTCCATAATTTGAAACAGTGGATTAAAACTTTAGCTGGAGTCGAATCTTTGTGAAGTAACATCACTTTTCTCACTTTCTCAGCAAAAGATATAGACAAACAGAAGAACATGTCTCGTGGTCATGGTTTTTCTGGATTGTAGCATACTCGCTACTAATGGGCAAGTTGAGCAGGAGCATGGTATTCAGGTAAGATGATTTTCACGGTATTTAAAAAGTGCATCATTTTCCAAAGAGCAAAGAAATTGGAGGTAGACGTCATTTTGTCTTTTGGAATCTGTTTAGGGAAAAACAAGCACAAGTAAAACCACAGACAGCAATGCTGGCCTCTCCTCCCCGTATGAACTGCAATTTCTTGTAACTTTTCCATAAATTTGAAAGCTAAGGCGGTTAAAAGAATTCCAATTTTTAAATTTTTTATCCAAAAAAATAAAAAATGCCACCTATTATTGCAAACAAAATATATTGCAATATAAGAAGGGTTGATTGTGGCAATCCCATAGTAACTGCTTCGTGAAGCTGATATGACTCATCTGAGGTATATACAACGAGCCAACTCCTTTTATCTTATTAACTGGTTTAGATGGAACTGCATGGCTATGATCTATGATGCTTCGCAAGTGGATATCAGGAACATACATTTTGTTCTATAGAACATATCAACTCATCACCAACATATTAGGCCCCAGTTCTTTCTGAGTTCTGCCTGGGCTCATTTTCATGTTTAATCTTCCATTTTTCCCTTAATCTTGTTCATATCCTTGCAAAAGAAACGGCCTTTCATCAAATTTAAGCTTTTTATTTCCAGCTAAAGCTGATTATCATGTTTTTTCTAATTGATTTTTCAATCCTGGTGTAGCTTCACCCAAGAGTTTATTGTATTTAATCCTTTATTTTATGTATAATACTTTGAAAAGTGATATAAATAAGACAGCTATAAAATCCAATTAGTTAAAGATTGTCCTAACTAGCATTATGTAACATTTAATAATTGAAATCTAGACATGAATACCTTTTCCATCACATATGATTTACCTAGGGAAGGAATTTTAATGAACATCTATTCATAATTTCTATGATTGAACTGCAGCCAAAATCTCAATGTATTCAATAATTCATAAACTCCTAAGCTTTATAGCCTGAAGGACAAGTCTAACTCGGATTTACCCTTGTTATTAGATTAAGTATGTCATTTGCCTAATCATTTGTCTCTTTGGGGACATATGATAAAATTAAAAAGATACAGAGCAGATTAGCATGACCTATTTGTCTTATCATACAACGATTTGTATTTTTTTATTCTTATTTTTTATTATTATTTATTAGCATATATGGGCACCATATCAGATATCTTATTTAGTTTTATTTTATTTTCTTTATTCATTTATTTTAAAATTTTATTTACTTACTCTTTTAGTATATCAGTTTTTATATCTACTCTTATTATTTGCACCACTTTTTTATTGTCGCATTCATATGTGGGTATGCTGGAAACAACCTCTTTACTATGTAAGGGTGAGATTGCGTATTATCAGACCTTTTCAAACCCTACTTTGTTGTGGGATTTCGGATTGGGTGATGATGACGATGATGGTTAGATTAAAAGTGAATTTTGAACTTTTAACGTTTATGATAGAATATAACTTTAATTTTGAAAACACTTTTAAATTGTTCAGAATGAACATTAATTTGACGAAAAATTTGACAGGATTAATATATTAATAAAAAGTAGATCTTATTGACAAATTGGAGTTATAGTTTTTAAAATTCAAAATTTTATTAACATTATTTATATTAATTATGTTAACTAATATATTCAAATATGGTATTTTAATGTTAACTAACTTAATTAGAGATTAATACAATATTCATAAATAGATTTTTTTATTTAGGTATTTTAATATGATAATTAACCTAATTAGAGATTAATATAAAATTTAATTATTTGACAAATTATGCTAATCACATTTTTATTGTCATTAGTAACTTATGAATGGATTTAATTGCTATTCTTTTTTTGGAATTTGAGGTTAAACTTGTAATAAACGAACTTTTGTTTGGCACGTCTTTGATAATTAATTTAATCATCATCATTAAGACATTGGCATTAATTAGCATCTAGTTTAACATACAAAGTATTATGCGAAAATCAAACTATGTTTAGTAATGAAAGTTTTCTGGACATGAAACATTAAGTATTGGTAACTAATAAGATCATATAAGCCAATCACCATAGTTGTGCTTATTGATAAAGTTCATAAAAAATAATCATAGTTTTCCTCTTAAATGTTTTAGAATGATACCTTCAAGTTTTAATTTTTTTTTTAAATTTGCACTTAAGCCATTAACATTTTAAAAAGTAGTCGTGGAAAAAAAACTAATATTTTCAATTCAATATCCAAGTTTTCAAATTTTTTAATTGAGTGATCAATTTTTTAAAAACTTTACAATTCAGTTCAAAACATTAGTTTTTATTAATGTACCTAATAGATGGATATCCACGTAGCATTTAATGAATATGCCACATTATCAAAAAATAACATTTTGTTTTGATTTATACACATTTTGAAATGTTGGTCACTGATTGAAAATTTATAAAGTTTGGCACTAAAATAAAAAATCTTAAAAAGTTAAACACTTTTAAATACATTATCCCTTTAGAAATTCATAAATAGATTACACTAAAAATTTGGGTACTTAATTAACCAAAGTGTCAAATTTCAAATACTAACATAATTTGTTATCACTTTGTTTAGTAATCTAATGTATTTTATTTCTAGTTAAAATTGTGAATTTTTTTTATGTAATGTAATTATGAATTTTTTTAGACCCTTAAGTCTAAATTGTGGTTGTGTAATTGTTGATTAGGCATAACAATGAGTTAGGTCAAGCTGGCCTGAGTATGGTCAAACTCTTTTGAAAGCCTTATAGGCAATTTGAGTACGACTTGATCCTAATCATGCCTAACTCATATTATTTGAGCTACAACTCCATCAAAATTCGAGTGGCCCAAAACTTGTTCGAAGGTAGAATGCCTAGCTATTGATGGACCAAACCAAACATGCCTAACCTAACTCACCACATCGAACCCTATGGACTATGTCCTCTCTGATCGCCTCTTGACCTAGATTTTTACGACCCTGCTAGTCCCAGTAAAAAATAGAAGATTAAATGATGGATTTCTAAAATTGTCAGGAAAGCAGTTAAATGTTGAGTTAGAGGGAGATTAAGCATTCAACATAAAGAAGGTCTTAAGAGTTAATTTGGGAAGTCTAATTTTTAATTAATCGTATCAATGGAGAACAATCTATGAATATACTTAAGTAAAGCAAGTTATAGTCCAAGTTCTAGAGCCTCAAAGTCAAGTCCAAATCACATGTATTCTTGTGCTCATTATCCATCTCCCTCAAGTTGAGCTTGTATGGATAATGCCTTTGCAACTTCTGAAGCAATGGCATAGTGCTATCGTCACTTGCTGATTCTCCCATTGATGCCGGAATATGTGCTTCTCCAGTTGCAAGATTATTGCTATAATCTTTTGCAATAACATAGTTTTGCATGGTAGTATTAAAGATGCCAATGTTTTGGCTTAAAGGGTGATCGAGTTCTGGTGAAGGAGTTGGAGAAGAAGAAGAAGAAGATGGATGGATAGGATTCACAGACGAGTCTCCTTGGATTTGGAGAGGCTGGTTAATGTTTGGCTCGTGTTGCTTGGTATTGCTTAGGATGTGAGCTTCAACATGAGTTATGAGTGCCGAAACGCTCATAAACACTTCGTCACATATTCGACAAGCAATTGGAGTTGTTGGAAACCGATTGCTGCTCGAGCTAATAGTGTTTCCAAGACTTGAATTCCAACCAAATCCTGCCATAGCACTAGATGATAACGATAGAATTCACCTGTAAAAGAAAATGAGAGTTTTAGGAGTCTTAAGATTTGTGATACATCATGGGACCTGTGCTTGGCATTATATAGGTACAGCATGTATTTAATGCAAGATAGAGGTATCATTGATACAGGTCCAATTAGTTTCGAAATCATTTTTAATGTAGATTTGCATAATTAATGACAATTAAATTTTTTAAGTTTTAGATGAAAGATAATAAATGCTTTGTTATTATGGAATTTGAATTATAGAGGTAACAAAGCCATTATTAATCTACAAGAAAACTAACATTTAGTTGGTCCAGTCAAAATTCGAGTTTAAGTCAAGTTCGAATTGTCGAATCCTTAAGTTTAAAACTCTTAGGAGGCGTTTGGTTTGAGCACGGGGTTGGCTATAGATATAGATATAATAGTAGAAGGAGATGGAGATGGGTATGAAAAATAAAAAATGATGTTTGGTTTGTAATTTAAGTTTCTGTATTAATACCTGAAGGCGCAAAATAAAAAATTCTTTCGTTGATGAGACGCGATAAGGTAGAATGAGAGATCGTAAGGAATTAAAAGGTAATAAGGAAGTAAAAAGGATGGTAGGGCAAAGGCTGAGGATAAAAGAATAAAAAATAAATGTGATAAAAACTTAGATTGGAATAAAAACTCGATACCCACCCCCCTTAGTAGGTTTAGTAAATTCTCAAATTTAATGGGATAAATCCATTTCCCTAAAATTGAAAACTCCAAAGTAAACACTGTTTTTTACAATTATTCCATTCTTTCGTTCCCAACCCTCAAACCAAACGCTCCCTTAAACTTTTATTTACACCGGAGCTTAGTCTAAAATTAAATTAACTTTTTCCTATTAACTTCAATCAAATTTTAAATTTGAACTTATGTGTTTCATATAATTTTTTAAGTTATGTTATTAAAATTTAAAGTTCCGTAAAATTATGTATCACTCATTTGAGTGTTTTTTGAAAAAACAAAGTTTGAAATTTTTATAAAAAATTCGAATTGTTCTATAACATTTTAGCATTTATAACTTAATTTTTAGAATTAACATTCACCCCAAAAATAAATCTTGGTGACAGTGAAGCCAATGCCACCGATTGGTAGTTATAATGACTGAATTATTTTTGACCAAATGTATGAATAGTTCTAATAAGTGTTATCACATGACTTTGACCAAATGTATGAACAGTGCTAATAAGTGTTATCACATGACTAAGTAAATTATTGTCTAATGGCTTATTTGTACTATATTATATTTGTTAATAAATAATTTTCTTGTTGACTAAGTTAATATTAATTATGAAGAACATAAAGACCATTAAAACAATGATTTCCAAGTTATCAATTCTGATGGGAAGTACTAAATCTTGTAAATGAGAACAATGTAACAAACAGTGGTCTCAAAAATTATAAGCAGTAATTTATTACTGCTACACTGTGTCTCAAATATATAGACAGTTCCCTAACACGAAATGGTCACCTTCTTCTTGAACGGAGACCATCAGGCCATTGTAGCGAGAATCCATGGTAGGCATATACGCGGAGTCCTACAACAAGCTCTTCGGTGCGAATGGTACCCGAGAATATTGGTACTAGTATACAGAGTAGTAACTTCTAACAAGCATCATTATTCTCCTCAGGTTTTCACAGAAACTACACAAGGATGATGATGTCTTCTTGACCCTGTTGAGCAAGCAAATCCACCATACAGGTCAGATGGGATCCCCTATTTCCTCTTTCCTGTGCCAATGGACAGAAGCTCAAAGCTCCTGAGGGCATCATTGCGACCAACTCTACTGGTGGTTGCACGACTGAAGGATGATGATTTAGACTCCAGTCCAGGTTGAATCCTTTGGGTTGTAGAAAGGCGACCGCTGCTTGAGAGCAGCCAGTTTGACCTATTCTCACTGGGCTCACCAGATGAGCTTGGTCGGCTGTTTGATATGACAGCCCTCTTTGAAGTGTTTCCGCTTCGAGATGATGAACGGGGTCTTTCTGTGTCAAGATGCTGCAGCGGAAAAAGGTTGCTTTTTTAAGTGTCGACCACAATAAATCACAAAACAAAGAGATCAGAAAATGATTATAGAAGAAAATGCATGCAAACAGTCTTCTAAACATATTAAAAACACATGGATAACGTACATGAAACTGTATAGATTCTAGCTCTACCCACCACATCTTTAGACGAAGGAATATCATCAGAAGAGCGATGCCGTGAGTGATCAAGGTGCGATGTGCCCCCAGTGGTATTCCTGCGAGCAAATGCCTCAACCGAACCTGAGACTCTATCTCTGACCTCCTGGCCCACTAGACAAGATATATGAGGTGTCATACTATGAAAAGATAAATGAGTTATTATCCAATTTGAACAAAGAATTGCACTAAACTTGTTAATCTTTAAACTAAGAGTAAAAGAAATGAAATGAAAACATTTGCATTTATCACCACTAGACAAGATATATATGATTATGTCACAAGATGAAAATATAAATGAGTTACTGTCCAATTTCAATAAAGAATTACACTAAAAGTTGTTAATGTTTAAACCAAGGATAAAAAAGAATTATATCTATCACCAAATCCTTTTAATGTTGACTTGCTTTCAATTTCTACGGCATAAACAAACCTGAAGGCCGTTCAACTCTGTCAACAGATGGCCCTGGGTTTCCAGTAGGTCTACCACTTGGCTGCTGCAAAGTTATAGAAACACTAGAACAACTAAACAAACCACAAGAATGTGAACTACTTCTACAAAACAGAAGATCAAGAATTAATAAGAACTAAGAACTAACTCGTGTTCGAGAACTTGAACCAATCTGTGGGTACTTCAGAACAGTCCAATCAAATACGTAGTCAAACTGATACCCTGCACCGGTTAAAATTGTTAAAGCCTTATCAGACTCTTTTAACTATGGACTACGTTAAGTTTGAGCAACTCCAGTCCGTTTAAACTTGTAAGGAATGAAACATGAAACACTGTTTCAGGCATCAAGTTAACCTTCACGAATAAATAAGTCTCGGAAGAGTCTCTTCAGGTACGAATAATCTGGCTTATCCTCAAACCGCAACGAACGGCAATAGTGGAAGTAAGAGGTGAACTCTGAGGGATAGTTCTTGCAAAGTAGCTGGCAATGATCACTAATTAAGACTTCATAGACACATAATAAACCATACACTTGGGCAAATAAAATTTTTTTAAATCTTGATCAATATAATTTTCATTATACACAATTCAAGTTTCTTGAAGTAAGTTACTAGCATAATCTAGTTATAGTACCTCTGCTGGAGTAAGCATCTTCTTTTCACTGATCTTGTCATATTTCTGTTTTTTAGTACCTGCTTTCAGGCCCTGCCAAGGAAGGCTGAAACAGCAAACCACCAAATCAAGAACTTAAAATGTTATTAAGCTTCAATAGAATGAGTGAAGCAGGTTAGTAAGTATAACCTTCCCCTCAGAAAATACATCAGCACATAACCAAGAGATTCCAGATCATCTCTCCTGCTTTGATCTGGAAATAAAATGATACACAGATTAGATTAGATTACAATATAAGC
>JAOTAY010000191.1:48186282-48215065 GCA_025629805.1 Erythroxylum baracoense
CCGCTGGTCAAATCAGCTGATAAAATCAGCTATCAGCTAACAGCTAATATAATCAGCTGATTGCCAAACAGGGCCTTAGTCCTTATGTAGTATTACCCCTGCAACTCTAACTAGCTAGTCAATCCAGAATTATGAATAAATTGCAACTGGTGAGGACCCCAGATTGTAAGTGTGATAGAATAAACATGTAAATGATATGTCTGGAGCACAATTGTGATGCAGTTTGCATACCAAACAACCACCTTGGTTGTCCAGACAGACAGAAAGGGACGCTGATCAATGGCCAAGATGGTGGTTCAAATGTACGAGAGAAAGCAACTGACATGTGCACAAACGTTAACAACACTACTTTACTGTCCATCTCTGTTCCTTACAAGCATCCATTAATACAAATATTGCAGATCCAAGAACGGCAAGCAGGATTAACAGTTTTTACTGGATAACCTAATAATCAATCTCAATCATCCTCTCTATCAGGAGGTAGACCACAAGGCAAAAGCATTTTCTGCACACAACCAAAAAAGAAAATTGTTATAAGAAGATTGAAAAGCTCTATGAAATCTACATGAACAAATTCCATTATAGGGGAGCAAAAAATCACTTGATAACACTTTTGAGTTTTTCTAGAACGAGAACCACATATATCTCAAATTATTCTTCCTGGACATGGTATTTCCTTGTAGAACATGCAAATCAATAGACACAGCAGTTTTAACTCCCTCTAGAACAGGTCCACTCCAATACTCGTTTTACAAAACTGGAAATCATTACTTGTATATAGACTTAAGGCATTGGAATTAGATCTAAGATTTTCCGTAAGAAATCATAAAAACTAAATCAGGTCCTATGAGATGCTAATTCTAATTACAAACCCTAATTTTATGCCCTGTTATCTTGACATCTATGAAATGGGTAAGTAAGTAAAAGAATGAGAACCTGCATGAAATTGTAGCGTTCTCTCCCAATGGATTCATTCTCAGCAACAGCAAAGTAGGCCAAAATAGGGTAATGTCCGATATACGATGCGTAGCTATCTCGCTGAATGTTCACAGCCCACTCACTGCAACGGCCATTTTACACATGAAACCAACCACTTGCAAACTAAAAGTGACACAATCTGTTTATTTTTAAGGTTAAAAGAAAAGAGACTCACAATCTGTTTAAGTCGGCATGGCCAGTCCCAACATACTTGGCCTGAAGGTGCTCGAGCTGGGAGTTTATATTAAACCGATCGCTCGCCTGCATATTTTGAAGCAAATCCGAAGCAGCGAGCAGGTACGGTGAATTTTGCGTAAGCAGAGAGGGAGAGGGAGCAAATCTTGAGGGTTGATGATGACTTAAATGAGGCTAGGGATAGGATCTCTGTGGCTATTTCAATACACAAAGCCGCACCAAACGACGTCACTTGCTCCTCCGTTTTCCTCATTTGTTGTCAATTCCATCCATGCTGGTGTAACTTCACCAAATCAGACTAGGGAGGTCAGGCCCTGTAAGTTGGGCCTGATCTGACCTTTTTCTTCGTGATCGTATTTTAACATTAACATAATATTATTTTAATTAATTATATTAAAATTAAGTTAATTTGTTGTACCAACCATTGAACATGTTTTCCGGCTCTTAATTTAGAGTTGTCAAATATTCAATATGATTCTACAAGATTAATATCAAATTAGACCAATTCTCAAATTTAAGTCCCATTCAAAACTTAAATCATCAATTTATTAATTTTGCCAACCCTAAATTAAACATCATTATTTATCATACTAAAATTAATAACCGCTCAAAACTTTTAATTTTTTTTACCATTTTATCAACTTGAAAATTGTATAAATATTTAAAATATTTCGAGTCATTCTTCTTTTTTACCAATATCAAGTTCATTATTATATTTGCAATATATTAACTTTATGACATAGAATTTAATTTTGTTTCATATATTTTGTTTGATGTAAAAATATAATTAACTAAAATGTAAATATAATTCAATTTAAATATTCTATCAATATATAAAGACAAAAAAACTTAAATCACAAATATTATTTAAAAGTGACTTGTAACTTATAAGGGAACAAAAGTGTAATTAATTTTGTCAGAAATTGACATAATATAGAATACATTAAGCCCTCTAAGAAGAATCCATTTCATTTCATTCTTGCGACAAACTCTTGAGATGTACATCTATAAACAACTGAGTAGCTAATAATTACATTAAAGAAGTAAAGCATAAGAGAGACTCTAGTCAACAAGTTCGTCAACAAAGGGTTAAAAACGATACACAGACTTGACAAAAAGAATATTTACCACTGATTTTAAAAAGATTAAAAGCCAATTAGTAAGCTCACACCACTCATTTTTTGGGGGCCTTTGGCCCGAAAACTTTCAGACCTGGCATCTAAAACGCGGGAAGCCGAAGCAAACAGTGAACCAAATGCCACTCACCGGAGAACACAACAGGATCCTCTGCAATGGATATCCGTGACTTTCATAAGGGAATTAGTACGTCTCATTTGAATCTGCCAGGTTGCCCTGATGCTTCAATTTTTGGCCCTTTGGGAGGCAAGAGGTTTAGAAAGCTTCCTTGCACAGGTTGATTGACAGCCGCAGCAGACTCACCTTCTGTATATCCACACGAATGAGAAAAGAAGTGAAGCTGATCACTGAGCAATGTACAATAGTTCATAAAACTATACAAAATTCGCACACAATAGTGTCAGTAAGCGTTACAGAAATAAATATTTTCCATGTGCAGATCATAATAAGTCTAGCAAATGTTGAATGATCATTACCAAAGAGGGATTTGATTGAAGGTCTCTTAGGCTTTGTGCTCTTCTTCTTTAACTCAACTGCACAAAAGTTCATATGAACGGTCACACTAGGGAACCAGGGTCTAGTCAGTTCCTGAAGATTTTTTTAAATGCATTCAACAAATATCATGATGCGGCACCACATATTAGAAGGTAAATGGAAAAGGAAAAAGCTTGAAAGCTTGATTGCATGAAACAACGTAATAATGGTTAGAAGTTTCGAACTTATAAAATGGATTGCCCTGCCACAACATCACTGTACTAACCCATCCTAATCTGACCTGTGGACCATCAAAAAAAAAAAAAAAGGGTCTTCAGTCTTCACCCATGAGTCATGATAAGGGTGGCCCTTTCGATAGTGTGGAGAAGATTAGAGTGAGCAGAGAGTTATTCCAGGATTCACCGGCCACTTCATAGGGGCTCTTAATTAGCTTTCAAGGCAATTGACGTAAACAGGGACATAACAGGCTCGGAAGAAACATACTCTCACAGAAATATCACCGTACTAACATACAAACTAGTTACATTATGACAAGAATATTTCCACCACTAAAACCATTTACACGAATACTTAATTGGATCAAGCTATTGCACCTATATCCCCAGCCAGACTTTATTTTCCACCCATGGCTTGATAAAGGAGACAGTGTTTTCACGCTGATATTCATAATGAGACGGAAATAGATCTAACTGAATGCCAGTACACTGCCAGCATTTCAATATCTGGCAATCTACTTATCGGCCTTCGGTGGAAAAACAAAATAGTTGTAACCATTTCCCTATTTATTAGAAATCATAAAATGAAAGGAGAGGAGCAAAATACCAATCCCAGGTAGCTGACTATCATTAACAACTTCGCAGTTCTTGTATGTGTAACCAACAAAATTAATATCCTTTGAAGAAAGCATCTGCATTAAATGACAAAGCAACAAACATGAATAAGTATGTATTTACGTGCCATAAATTAGCAACTGTTAAACCTTTAACTTGTAGGGTCAGCCAGTAGCTTTCATATAGAAGCCAACATGTGTTAACTATGTCAATGGAGAATAAACTAAAAGTTATAAAACGAAAACAGTTAAAAACATGAATTCCCAATTCCTGAAAGAAATACACTTATACAGGTGAAAAGACAAAATGGCAGGATTGACAACATGACATGTTTCACAAACTCAAAAATTTCTTGGCTACCAAGATCCTAACTCCAGTTGAAGAACTATTGACCAAGACAATGAGTGTATAACCACTAGTAGCTTACCTAGACATAAAATACATATCAACTAATACAGCTTTAAACCATAGTATATTTTAGTTCAAAACAGGAAAACATCACTAAGAAATCTTAGTCAAGTAACCATTGCTTGTCATGATGCACTTGCGTAAGCAAAAGCATAAATATGATATTTGTATTAGGAGAAAAAATAAAATCTTGCAACCCTAGCAAAGATATCAAGACACCATCTCGCTACTCTTAAAAGTAAGATGCATGCCAGTAGAACTGTAAGAACCAACCTTTCTCCATGGACCAGATTTTGTTGAAGTTGGAACTTGATTATCGGCCTACATAAAAGACCATGCAACATAAGTAAAAACAGAGTAACTAAATTCTTATTTATGGGCACATTACCATGTTAAAAGAAATATTTTACTATACCTCTTCAAATTTCTCAAAGTTTTGAGTGTCCAATTCATCATTGACTTCAGGAATAAATGCAGCTTTCATCTGATACAACTTTGCCCATTCTGTACCCTTAAACCAAGGATGAGCCTGAAACGAAAAGTATTGCAATTAATCGATCACCTTAGACAGCATTACGAACCAAAATAAGGAATCTAGAAAAGAACACACCGTACAACACCTTTATTTCTTCTGCTCCTTTTGTACCAAGCCTCTGATCAACGCTACATAAGAGTTTGCTGATAAGATCTTTAGCTTCTGGAGATAGTTTTGCTTCCTCTGGGAATTTTAAATGAGCTCTCCAGTTAACTATCTGCAAAATAAAGTATGGAGGAGAATATTTAGTGGATATAATTAAAAAAATATCTTGAAAATTCTGGAGAAAAGGAAGTTTAGAAATTACGTATAGTGAGATCACTAGAAAGTGTGTAGGCAATGAAATGCAATCAACCACATCAAATCTAGTTTAACTTTAAAGCTATTACTTATTACAAATGAGAGCAAAAATCGTCTAGCTTAGATTAGGTTTTAATAAAGAAGCAGGCTTAAAGTCCTAGAATTACCTTCCTACAAGTTGACATAGGCTCATCAGAGTAGAATGGTGGGTATCCAACCAGCATTTCATACATGATAGCTCCAAGAGACCACCTGAAAATGTTAACAAAGTCATAACTAAATTGATCTAAAAGAAGAAAAAAAAAACAAGTAACTGAAAAAGCAGGGTTAATATACCAATCACATTCCATTCCGTATCCTTTCTTCAACAAAACTTCTGGAGCTATATAGTCAGGCGTTCCAACGGTAGAATAAGCCTGGGACATGGTAATATTGCAAGATTCAGACATCCAGTGAATAGTAGCAAAAGTAAGCTTCACAGAATTATCATAGCCAAAGGTATATAGGAAAAAGGAAACTATTTTAAGTTGCAATAATTAGAAAACTCTTGATTGAAAAATGAACATCCAACATGTGGAGTAATACCTGCCAGTTTTATCTAAATCAATTCTTTATCAACTATAACATAAAAAGCCTTATCCTCAATGGTAAATTGGTAAGCAACTTACAAGCATTCTCCTGTTCCTCTGCCAATGTTGCAATTGCTCCTGTTGAGTGCGTTTTGGTGCTGCTGGTCTTCCATCACTTTGAAGAGCTCCGCTAAGATTATTTCCCATGGAGAAATCCTTTTCTTGAAGATTACTGCAATCTAGTGGCTTACATAATCCAAAATCTGATAATTTCATGTGACCATTTTTGTCAAGTAGTAAATTGTCAGGCTTGATATCTCTGTAACACGAAAATAAGTGAAGGGTTAGGTTAATATCAGATTATTACACGGAAATAAGCAAATTAAAGGAAAAAAATGTTCACCTATGTATGTAATTATGTTTATGGATAGACTCAATAGCCAGGACAGTTTCTGCAACATAAAACCTGGCCTCATCTTCAGTAAGTGTATCCTTCCGCATCAGCAAAGTCATCATATCTCCACCAGGTAGATATTCCATGATTAGATATAGGTACTCCTCATCTTGGAAGGAACAATATAATTTGACAATGCAATTGCTATCAACCTCTGCTAGCAGATTTCTTTCTGCTTTCACATGTTCAACCTGGAAATTTTTGCATTCAACCTCAATAAACACAGTGAATAATATATTTACTTGGACCATCTGTGAAATTCAATAAAGGGCATACCTGGCCTCTACGAAGCATCTCTGATTTCTTCAGCTTCTTCATAGCATACACATGACCAGTTGACTTCTCCCTACAAATTCTGACCTACAGCCACAAAATGAGAGAAAAATTCAGGCATGTGCATCTGCAAACACATACAAACATGTAAATAGCTAATATAATTGTTGTCAAAAGAGTAAAATAAATACTGATAGCTAAAGTTTAACTTTCAGTGTTGCCCAAAGAACTCATAATACTGATAACTTGTGGAAAAGAGCAACCCAAATGGTATTTACTTGTGAAACCCATTGCTTTTTCTCAAGGATAAGTTCGATTTTCATCTATGAACATGCAAACATATCCAGGCATGTGATATCAACAATCACCTTTTAAAAGACTCCTGCTATATTTGATTAATTTATTGGATCAGAAGTACTCTCCCATAAGTTCCTATCAATTTGGTTAATTAACTCATTTCCAAAGATTTGTGAAATTTGTTCAGCTGAACATTTACTTGTGTCCATATAGAATAGTACATCAAAGTCAGCTCCTACCCATGCTGCATTTACAGTAACTGATCCACATATGTTGGTTTGAGTGAAAGGCTCTAATACCATGTGAAAGGTTTAATGTGTTGCGGTGTTAAAACCTATATCCACAGATACAAAAACCTCAAGCAAACTTGGTCCTACCAATTATTCTAGTAGGACAATACAGACTTATATAATGATCATAAATAGTACCTAAACTATTTGATTATGGCGTACAATGAAAATCCCTATATAAGTAACAATATTAAATAGTAAATATTTAACATCTTCAAGTTAGTGAGTGAATGTCCTCTCCATTTTCAACTTATATGTGAGTTCTTAGAAATATGTTCTCATGTAGCTGATCTCCAATCCTTACAACAGCACATTTAATGGCAACAATATTTCAATAGTAGATGAAGACTTTTCTTTTATTTGCTTTTTTTTTTCCAAAAGTGGTTCATTTTTGTTAACCTTTTTTTAACTAATAGGTATTAAAACCAGAAATTAAGCAAACGAAAAGGGGGCCATTCCCTGTTGCCAAGCTCAATCACAAGGAGAGTAGAAAACGATGATACACTTGGTAATGTCTTTCCTCCTGTAACTGCCGACGATATGAAGTCGATAAACTCAGCAATGCACTGCTCAACGATGGTGACAGTGGCTGATCACCCAAGCTCAAGTTCACTGGTTGCAACAATGAGAGTAGTGACATCGACATCGACTAACATTGATGATTGAGAGAAGGCAGGTGGTAAACAGTACACAGTGATCTGAATGTCTATGAATGGAAGGTCTGGGGGGAGAGATTGTCTTACATCGTCATTGAAAGTTATAGCATGAGAGTAAATCAGGCTTCTGGCTAGGGGGATGGTGAAACCTGTTATCCATCCTTAAATATAAGCAAATGCATTTTGCATTCTATTTGATGAATAAGACTAGATAGGATGCTTTTAGAGCCTAGTGTCACTGGTGAGGTTGGGAGGTAGAAGGATGACTCAACAGTGATGACAAGGGTACCAGAGATTGTGATGGTGGTAAGAAAAACAAGAAGTGAGTAAAGGCAAAAAAGTAGAACAGATGCATATATGGTATATTGCAGCAACGGTGGGAGGTAGACTAAAGAGATGAAGAGAAGACACTGATAGTGATGTCGGTGGCAGTGTTTGTTGGTCGTGAAACAGAAAAAAAGGAAGATGAGACACCAACAGCAGCTTCAGGAACAGTGTCAATGATAGATTTCAGGAGCGGTAGTGAGGCAGAGAGAAGAAGAAAAACAGGACACTGGTAGTGATTTCAACAACATCGTCATTGCCAACGATATATTCCAACAATGCCAGTGGTTGTTTAAGTCAGATAGCCTGGGCTTTAGAATCAAACCTTGCTTTAATACCATATGAAAGACTCCGACACTTTATGAAGCTAAAATAAAAGAAAAACAAGGTGGAGAAAAGAATGAACACATTGTTTAACATGGTTTGACTATAAGGTTAAGGGCATAAAAACTATAAAGGTATTCTAGTGTGTTATTTATCTATTTGAAATAGTGGGCTACTTACAAATACATAATATTCCTCAATAGTATCTAAACTATTCCATTACAGTATATACATAACATTCTATGTAAACAAATAAATAATAAAATACTGAATCTCCACTATTTTCAATAACTAGAACCAGAGGAAGAACTACTTTCAACCAACTTCTAGATAATAGTAGCTGGCAGGTCTATGTCTTGTTTCAGAGCATGGCTCGATATTAAGAATGGACAACATGTCAATAAGGTTAACAAGAAAAATTTAGCAAAGAATGTTCCAAATAATCTAGTGCAAATTTAAAGCTTAATTACCTCTCCGAATGCACCCTTGCCAATCATTGTCAAAAGCTCAAAATCATCAGCACCCATTTTATGCCTCTGAAGGCGCATGTATTCTATTTCCTTCTTCTCTAAGTACTTCAATAAATTACTTTGCTCTTCCTCAGAGACCTCAGCATCAGCCAACTTCTTCTCAAGTACATTGCGCCTATAGAAAAATGACGCTAATCATCAGCATCAAATAAATAGTCCAAAATATATGTCCTAGCTTGCTATCAACATCTTGACACAATTATCACACTGAAAATATGTTTCTAGCATTAAGACGAAAACAGCAGTCATCTTAAGGAACCAATGACCTAAATGTATTTCACATGTTCGGATGCAGAGATTTTCATATCGGCCTAATTATTACTCCTCGAAGACTTCATGATGGTAAATTCTATTCCTACCCAAATTATCTCATTTTCACTTGATTATATCTGTATTTCAACTCAATGAACTACTTTTTAACCCTTAACGCCCTCTGCAAAAAGAACACTAAAACTTAGTTATAGCAGGATGGTTCACCAATGAAGAGATAAGTAGCATAGGAAAATGAATGGCTTATGGAATTGTTGTGCAAATGAATTCAACTAGTAAAACTATGTTACAATCCAGCCCAAATGAAATTCTGATCAATGCTCTATCAAACTTGGAAATAGGCATTGACACACTTGTTCAACTTCTCCAAACTCATTTATATCATCTGTTTAATAGCTATTGACACATCAACAGAACTAACAATTAATATGAAAAGCAAATCACCACAAGAACAGTCTCTGCTAGACACTGAAAATTAAGAATTGGGGTCATCACCGTTGCATTAACAGGAATGAAAGCCATTAATAGAATGACGAAAATAGAAAGAAATAGTAATAAGATAATGCAAAACAACCAGATCACACAAGAAACAGGCAATATTGAACAGAAGCATAATCAAAGTCTATCTTTTATCGAGAACAGGTCTAACTTGACAAAGCTGATAACTGGAAACTCATTTTCAGGGTATTTGAGTGCAGAAGAAATTGGTAAAATTGGCAAGTTTTGAAATTGGTAACACAGGTTCACTATGCAGTTGCTAGAAATCATCCCACAGAGAATGCGATGTCTTCATGCAGGCAAGTTAGGTCAGTTGTTACCAATGATGACCAACTATAGACAGCCAACAAAATGGTCAATTGTAAGCGGGAATACAAACTTGGTGTTTATAGCTAATAGTAGAAATTTCAAGTTCCCGTCAGGAAAATGTCTATCAACTTCAAAACAGTAAGTTATTCTTCAGAGTTTGTCAGATGTTTCATGACAAACTGGCGCATTTTCAGATTTGATTCCTCTTAGTCCAACAAATACTAAAAATGTAGTCAAACAGATCCAATGTGAGTCTAAATATTCCTAAGAGATAAATATGTTCATCATTAGCATACATTCGGTGGGATATATAGCATGATAATATGAACAGGTATCCTAAACTCGTACACTTGATGTCTAATTTAGAGGAATCTGCTAAAAGAATTTATATGATACCCAAGAAATCAATGAAGAGAAAAAGGGTGGTATGAGATCCTACCGCTCCTTGCGCTCCTGTAGGTCCTTCATCTGCTTCTTGTAATGGTTTTCAATATACTGTTTTGCAGCAGCAACCCTCTGTTTGGTTACATTTGATGGCACTTCTTCACCTGCTTGTGCTTTTGGCCCCTCCTTCCCATTGTCAGTGGCTTCCTTCTTTTTGGTTGATTTCAACTTATCTTTTGACTTCAATTTGTTGAACCAACACCCTGTGGGCTCCATGGCTCTTACCAAGTAACGTATTCACCTACCTTTCGAAGAATAATCAGAAAATAATAAATGGAAGTCACCCCGCACACTCAATTGCTTAACTATTTATTTGATTGCACCAACTACTGAAATGCACTGTCAAAAACTTTTGAATCTCAGAAGGCAGATCAATCCAGGTTCCCATATTTCATTGAATAAAGGATTCAAGCATGTTGATGGACTGAAAAGCGACAAAAAGTATTCAATTAGTTTATAGTTCATTGTCATTATTATCTCAAAATATTATCTTCCGCAACATAAAAACTTGCATCATGCAAACAAAGTACAAATTTAAACAATTTTCACCAGGGTACATTTTGCAGTTACAGTAAGAATTTACTGTATATTTATCCTCTTAAGGAGCAGGCAAAAAGATGACATAACAAGCAACAACAAATTTAAACTCTGATTCCATCAGCTAATCTTATCAAACATCTAACGATATTGCAGTTCAATATTTCCAGAGAAATCAATCTCCAAGTTGCCTGAGTTATGAAGATGCATTTTCAGCTTCTCCCCAGTTCCCATACCCTGTGTTTCAAAATCTTAAATGGTTCCCTATCCGGATGATTCTTTCAGTAAACAAGCCCGGAGTAACAACTGCACCTGAATTCTGTCAAACAACTCCTATGACTTATTAGAGTAACTTTTCCCAAAAGGCACCGGAAATTTTAAACTAATCTACAGCCCAAAAAGAAAAGCACGATACAATTTTCTACATCTGTGCATTCTAGTCTTAGCCTCGTTGATCAATTCCTATAGCTAACACATGTATAGCAGCCTCATTACATTCTCTAACCAACGGATTAGAAGATCAAACATGATGTTATGATCAATCAAGTGATCTAAAAATCCAGAACACCACAAGATTGAATGCCGGGAGAAAGCAATTATGTTTCCGACCAAACAAAACAAAGAGTTCGGAGGAAAAAAAACGCCCGAAACCCACAAATCACAAGCTACAAGAGTGATTAAGTGAAAACTGCATTTCAACTGATTAAAAAACAACGAAAAAGGACAAACCAATCGTAACTTACAGACAATGCTTATGAAGCACACGAAATCTAATTTTAACACACTTTTTGGGACTGACCAAGCATCAAGTCAAACAATCACTCAGAACTCATAAAAAAAAGAGAAAGGTAAAGAAAACGAAGCAATTGAACCTGAAAGAAAGCAAACTAATCCACTAGGCCCCTCGCTAACAAAACTCGACCGAATTCAACTAACATTTTCTCACCAACCGAACAGAAAAAGAAAATCCAAAAACTCAAACCGAAAATCTCATATTCTATTTTAATTGCTATTTCCAAATCTCAACAGAACACGTGTAACAAAATTAATGGAAATTAAAGAAAGAAAGCGAGAGAGAGAGAGGGAGAACATGAATGAATGAGAAAGAAATCAGAGACATGAAAAGGCAAGAGTTGGTGAGCATGTTAGAAACGGAATCAGAGAGAAATACCGTAGGAATTGCAGGACCGAGAGAAGAAGAAACAGCAGAGAAGAAGAAGAAGAAGAAATATGTAGAAGCAGTCGTAGTAGTCATGATCTTCTTCGTTGAAAATCAATAAAGCCCTTCATTTTTCTTTTTTCTTTCTCTGGTTCGCTGCCCACTTTGCTTTTCTTTGGTTTTTGCTTTATTTGATACTTGGATCTTTTTTTCCTTCTTTTAACAGTGGGGACTCAGGAGGAGTTTCCTTAATTCAGTTTCAAACTACTACTCTTTCTCTCTCTCTCTCCCTGTCTCTTTTTTCTTCTCGATAACGCGTTAGACCAGAGTTAGGATCTGTTTGGGCGAGAGTTTAGAAATAAAATGAAATAAAATATTATTTTATTATTTTTAAAGAAATTTACAATATAATAAAATGTACAAAAAAATTTTATATTATATTTCATTCTACTTTAAATAAAAAAATAAAAAACTTCTAAATTAAAAGATTTAAAATAGGATATAAAATGATATACTATATATTACATTAACAACCCTTTATTTATACAATATTTTATTATATTACATTATAAATTTTTTATTATTTTTAAATAATAATTTTTTAATATTATATGTATAAATAGGTCCATTTTATTATAAATTATTTTATTTTATTTTATCCTATTTCCGTAACCTTACTGTTAGAGTTTTTTTTAGGAAATTCTGTGAAAATAAAAAACAGCGAGAGATAAGAGAGAGGAGTAATAACTAATAAAAGCGTTAACGGAAGAAGGAAAGAAAGTAATGGAGGCCAGTGATGTTAAGAAATGAGCTGGAGCATTAGCAGCAATAGCTTCCACCTAAACTGTCCACCATTATACATTTCCTTTTTTATTTTATTTTTTATGTGATCAAATCAAACTTTTCTAAAAAATAATAATAAATTTATAAATTATGATTTAATTTATAATATTTAATTGTGTTCTCAATATTGCATTTGTTGCCTGTATTCCTCAAATGAAAGTTGAACGTAAAGAGGATGCTAGCACCTAATTCTAGCTATTAAGGACAAAATATTTCGAGAATACGCATTTGTTCTTCTTTTAATGTCGTTTACCAGAATTGTCAACTATATTCGATATTCGATATTTTTGTTTTAAACAATTGAATGCTTCAGTTTCGTATGTGTTTGGTCACCGCAAGTTTGTAATCAATTAAACATATAACATTGCTTAATTTGAAAAAAAAAAAGAAAAAACGAAAGCCAAGTGCTAAATTTCTATTACATAAATTTTGCAATACCTTACCAACTCTTTGTGTTAAAAGTAGGGATAACAATTCGACCCGGATTTAGCTTGGTCAGCCCAGCTCAAAGTCAACAGATCACGGGTTCAAATACATTGACTTTATCGGGTCGGGCCAGGCCGGATCGAGTTGTAACTTTAATTAAAAACAATGTTTTAAAATTAGACTCATGATTAAATTGATAAAATAAGAAGATTAAAGTTTCAAATTTTAGCTAATATTAAATCTTTATAAAATTAATATATAATAATGATTAAAAAATCAAACAATTTGAAAAAAGAATGAATAAAGAGATAACTCTTGTTTATTGAAAAATTTAAAGTTTAATTAAAAATTTGGTTGTTAAATAAAAACTAATATATTTATAAAATTTGTTAGTTTAAGAAAATCGATCGATTAATTAATAAATTGAATAGTATTTAATGACGTAAGTTATTGAGATAAATCAAATTAAAAAATTAATCATTTAAATTTTTATAATTGAATTAATTGAAATAAGTACAACAATTCATTAATTTGAATTTGAGCATTCAATTCAAAACAAATAAGAATTGTTTCTAATTATGACGTAGTAATTGCCTGAATTTTTGAAAACATGTTTCCAATGTATATTAATTAATAATCAAATTTTCAGTAGTATAATTCAAAACTAATATATCTAATATTGATTAATTGTATTTATTTGATTTTATTAATAAAGTTAGGTGATTTAAATAATTTATGGTCATGTTGTACCAAAACATGTCTATGTTTTATTTTTTAATAAAAAACAAAAAAAGAAAAGTGAATTTAAATTTGTATTTTATTGCCGACATAATATGATTTAACATAATTGACAATAATTGAACGATGCTAAGGCTTATCCCCACCTATTCATTAAAAAGTTAATTTCTTTGAATTGAAAAATGATGAAGACTAATTGCAGCAGTTGAAACATGGGACCAGGACTCCGACTTTTGTTAATATTTTATATATAATTATCAATTTTAGTTTTTTTGGCAATGGCAATCCAAAGTAGGTGCAGGCGAAAGGGCTGGGCTGCTGTCTCTTTTCACATTAACGTCTCGTCGACATCAAACCCCACAAGAAAGGGAACTATGAGCGTTGCCGGGGTTCCCTCACAAATAAGGCAATATTTAATCATTTATCCTTTTCAAGTATAATTTCACTAATTTTTAATCCTTTTATTTTAAAAACAAAAAATTGTGGGCCATACTCTTCTTATTCTACTTTACACATAATGCATACAGAACACGTACTCTAAAATAATTTTTGTTGAATAATTGAGTATATTTATTTTATAATATTAAATTTTTTAGTTTAGAGAGAAATCTAAATGTATTTTGATTGAGAAATAAATTAATTTAAATATCTAAATGAGAAAATCCTATACCAAAACCTATATTAAGGAATATATGTCCAAAAAATAATAGTTTATATTAAAATGTTTCACATTCTTACGTTATGTGATTATCTATGTAAAAGGGAACTTTTTTAATTAATCTTCTTTGTTTAATTATTAGGTTATAAATATTTACTTGTGATCGTAAATTTGAATATTTAAATAGTTTTAAACTAAATTATTAAAAATAACTGAATTTCTTTATATAGTTCAAACATGATTCAACTCTTTAAATTATCAAGCGAAGTTTATATTTAGATTTAGCCTACCTAACTAATTTGTGTATTACTTTTTTTTTCGTATCTTTTTTAAGGTTCTCTATTTTGTTAGGATTGGCGGAAGGTCATTAATGTACGCTGCCTTTTTTTTGTAATTTTTACAAAACAAACTGTTTTTATAATTCAATTCGAACATGTGACCTTATGGTTATAAAATATAAATATTTACCCACTATTTCAAAGTTTGCCCTCTAATTTGAGTATTACTAAAGTAATTTTATTTAGGCTTTGACTATAACCTAATAGGGTCTAGTAACAAGGCAAGTTTGAAATTTCTTCGAGGGAAATGATATCTTTTATTACTTGAATTCACCTTTGGGCTACTTTATAGGTAACATTGATGGTTTAAAAAGAGTGGCTTAGGCTATAATATAGTAGAAGGTCTCAAAGTTAAAGTTGAGATTAAGAATTGAACTCAAAGTTTATTGGATAAAAGATAAAGTACAAAGCTAGAGATAGTGGGAAGTGATCAAAACGATGGTAGGGGAAAATGGCCTCCAACCCAACAAAAGTGAGCAAGAATGGGACGTTTGGTTCGTCGAAGGAGGGCAGGAAGGAGGGAGGGAAGGAGGAACTTTGGACTTTTAAGAGTGTTGATTTTGCACAAATGAGCCAAAACCAAGGGGTGGCGGGGGCCATATATTATTTCGCCCACTTGTTTGTAGGAGCATCAAGTTCAAACACGAGTAAATGCTACGTTGGAAACTCTTGGGCATTAATTAATTAGAGTAACTTACCGTCAACTACAATAATATATATTCACACTAAAGCATTTGATTATGAGTGACAGCTGAGCCTTACCCTAACCCGACCCAAAGTCATCGAATCAAATTTATGTTAATTGGACCATTTTAACTAAAACGACGTTATTTTAAATTTTTATTAAAAAGTAGCCGTTGTTGTTGTCGCTCCTACATTTGACAAAACATGGCAATTGGTTAAGTCATATCACATGGCAACCTTTAAGATTGTAACTTGAATTAGACTCAAATTCATTTAAAATAATTAAGAGTGCAATTTAAATAATATTATTTCAAAATAATAATATTATAAATAATTTTTGAATTTAAAATAATCAGGAATATGCTCAAGTTTAGGATTTAAGCTAATCTTTCAAGCCTGAACCTAACTTAAAAATTAATTTAATGAAATTAAACTCGTTAATGAAGAAGAGTAATTCTTAATAAAAAGATTGTAAATAAAGTTATAGGTAGGTGATATTAAAAGTCTCATATTTAAAATATACATGTAAATTAGGTATTCTAAATAAGTTATTGGGTGAGTTAGTGATTTAAATTTAAATTTAAATGATAATTTAATTAAATTAATAGTTATAAATTATATTTATTTTCATTTCTGACTCATTAAAATAAAAAGTAGATCGAAAACCGGAAGCCTTTGAATAATTGAATTACGAAACATACAAGGAAGAACCCTACCGGTCGGACGGAGGAGCAAAATCTATTATTTTGCTTGTAGAAATGGTCACCATTCATACTTTGCTGAGTTGGAGTTGAGTGCTACCACTCCCACTTATGGACCCAGTCGTTCTACTCATAAAACGGACCGGCCTAACTCCTACGCCTTTCAATTTGTCTTATTGGCTCGTCGGTGTCAAACTTCTTTTTGAATTTAACGTCTATAAAATAGACGTAACGTTCGAAACGTTTAAATTAATATTTAATAATTTTAAAACATTTAAAATAGATCATAATTCATAGAAATTATGAATTATATTTTAAATAAAAAAGTTGATTATACTATCACACAGTAAGTAGGGCATAATTTTGATTAATTTTAAAAGATTAATTATATATCAGCATGTTTGCCTTTATTTTGATTAAAGGTTAACACGTAGCTCTTTGTTTCGGTTTGCGATGATTTTAAAGTGATTCCAAACTAAGAAATAAGAAAGAAAATATTGCGACTCATAATCTAAGACTAAAATCAAACGATTGTGTATGTTAGAAAGGGACAAAAAATCTAACAGAAAAGAATTTTGCTTTATTAGTAAACAATTCAGCAAAACACAATAACTAAGAAATTGAAAATTGCTGAAATCAATAAAAAAACTAATGCTAGGAAAAAATAAAGGATTGCCGAATATAGAAATAAGCTGATAGGTTTGCTGGGATGCCAGACTTTTGATATGTGAAATGTTGGGGAGCCTTTTTCTGCTTCAAAATTTCTATTTATAGCCAACGATGATGAGTTTCCTACTGCAATTCAACTTGTAATTCTGATAAAATTTTATCTTATTAAATATAGATAAAATTTGGATAAACTTTATCATATCCAATAGATATAGAGTTTGGGCTGATGTTTATCAATATTATCATATTATCTCCTTTTTATCTTGAACTTCTACACTCTCAATATAATTCCAATTTTACTACTTTCCTCTTCGCTGGACATTGGAATCTGATGGGCCAGGGTCAATGGATTTCTTTTGGACTTCGAACCATGGGCTTTCTTTAGGCTTCGAGTTTTCAGCCAAAACAGTAAAAATGGGCCGAACTTATTTTCTGGTGTAAACATAGTATAATCTATTTTTTATTTAAAAATCTAAAAATAATATTATGTAAATGTTAACATGACATTTAACTAAGAAAGTTAACTCTGTCAAAATTATCGTTCATTTAAATTTATTTTAAACGCTTTAAAAATATTAGAGTTAAATTTGAACTATTGTAAATGTTAGCATTAAAAATGTAATTTTGGCAAACTTCTTCTCTAATGACCATTGAAAAGGTCTTTACATTGTAGGTTCTTGCTTCATGTCCAGTGTGATCATATTTATTGTGAAAACCATAATTATTAATTGTAAGATAGGATTGGTTTGACATTTCGTAAATGAATTCTATATGCGTCTTTTTGGCTATTTATTTCAATGGGATATTTGACAACAAGGGCAAAATGTCAAGTCCTTTCCCTTTCTTAGATAAGTTTCATAGAAAGCACAATAGTATTCCAAGTTATTTAAACATTTTTTAAAATTTATTCTGTTAAATTAATACCAAACTAAAGCCAAGGTCCAAGGAAAGAGAAATATGAGACTCAAAAAGAGATTTAGTAAATTAGATATGTAATACTCAAAACCAGAGATGGGGTTGAAAGGAAGAAACAAGAAAGCAACGCATCAGTAATGGGAAGAAAAGCAGTAGCAAAGTACACATGGTGGGGGAAAAAGACAGTGTGTAGGACATTGCATTGCATGTGCCTTGCCCTTGTATCTATTCAATTTTATGCTCTAAATAGCCTAGATATGCTTTGAGTAGAAATGGGAATATGTCTACTCGATGTAAGGACCACAAACCATTCTCCAATCAATCAAAATCATCCCTCTTTTTTTAATCTTATATCCACAAGAAACTTCAATGGTGAACCCTAAAACTTGTTTATGGTTTAGGAGAATTTATTGCTTAGCATAACTGACAAGCGTACTGAAAATCTCTACTTGAGACTAGAATATAACCCAAGTTGTTGGAATAGCATCCTCCTGCATTAGCAGATACAACTCTTGCCTATACTTGGGCAGAAGATCTTGTAAATACCACCAACTATAGTGAAAAAAAAAACTCAAAGAACAACTGCAACCACAACTCTTATCTTCTACTTCCACAGGCTTGTAATTATTCTTACATTAATTAAGACATTTCATAACACAACCATAAGAACAAGAAATACAGAATAAGAAGAAGGAAAAAGAATTAAGAATAGCCTATAGGTGCTGATGGTTTGTGATTATGGAGTTGAATCAATATAAGGAAGGATACAATGAAAAAGGAGAAACTGAGGTAAAATATCATATTAGTGCTACCATATGAAATTGTTTACTGCATTGGGACAAGCTTTTTATATCCCTTGGAGCAGCTGGTAACATAGAAGGCCATGGTGGAACATTTTGTTGCTGTCCTATTCTGCATCTCTGAGGCTCTCGCTCGTCACCCACAACTTCTTTTGGATGATCAAAACCACCTCATCTCCATCCTGATCTGATTCTGAGCTGGAATCGGTTGTTGCCACCGTTTCCCAGTGCAATGCCATCAAGTACTTCTTCACAAAATCTATCACTGATACTTTGTCACGAATGATAACAAAACCACGAGGTCTTAAAATGCGATCAATCTCTAACAGCAGATCTTCAGCACTGCAGCCCTTTTTCTCAATGTCAGAAAAGACAGTCCAAGCATGAAGCAAGTCATATGTTCGGGGATATGTCGAGAAAGACTCACACCTGTCAAAATAGATAAGTCACTCGATTTAAACTATGTATCTGGCTATTGGATGTTATACATATGTTTCAATCAGTGGGGAAAAAAATTCTCTTTGACTTAACAAGAATCAGAACCAATCCAACAGTCAGAATGCATCAACCATATGGCCAAGTGAACATGCTTGTAGCAGGTAAATGTCTCAAAATTAAACTTTGCACCACCTAGATGTATAGATTTCAATCAAAGACAAAATTCGTAAATGCCAGAAAAATCCCACTCTAAAGCCAATGGTAAAATAACTTGCTATAAGTAGATTGGCAAGAAGTGGGATGATTCGATACGTTGGGAAATTATATGGGCAACTAGCCAAATACAGTACAGCACCTTCAACAGAGTAGGAATAGAAGGTTAATATTAAGTACTTAATCTAATAAAGTACCAATGCCATCACGGATTTCAATAAGTTGATTAACATACCAGTTGTGAGTAGTGCCTATCAATCCCCGGTCATAAATCACCTTCAATGTCTTTGGGCCATCCTCAGGGACAACATTCATCACCCAAACATCCTTGCCTTTGAGAGCAGCTGCAAATGAACCCAAATTTGCCTTCATGTCCATCACGTTCCTCAGAGTGTCTGACTGGATCTTTGAACTCATGAGATTCCAGTAACTCTCCACTCTTCGCCTCCAGAGTTCCTGCACATAATAGTAAGTAGTAAGTACTTAAGCTCCTGTTCTCGGTGACTATCTATATGACTAAACCAAGTGTGCATCCATGTTCTAACACAGTAACCAAACACTTGTAGAAAGGATGTATGTCTTTTTATTTACCGTGTCCTTTTCAAACATTCCATTCGAATAGCCAAAATCAGCAAGTCGAGGAGGAGCTGTAGTCAATCTAGCTGGCCAAGGTGCCAATCCACTTCCCTTAAATCTGTGGTCATCTGAAAGAAGTAATAAGATTTCCAGTTAGCTAATGGTTTTTATAAACTAGCAATACGTGGATGTAGTTTAACATACTAAGTATAACTTATGCATAATAGTTAATGGACCAATTAGAAGCAATGTATATAACTGCATATATATAACTGCATATATACTTATTATAGCAGTGTGAAGGTATGCATCTCTTCAGGCAGAAAAAAGCTATCATGTTACTTTGAAATGTAATCAAGTATTAGAGACTTGTTATGGTTACAATTAGCTCTCAGTGTTGTCAAGTTTACATACTTTCTATAGTCGTAATGTCCCATTTGTACGACTATAGAGTACCAGTATAAATGCACTTGAACCATAAAGAACTTAATCATAAACTCAATGTCAGAAGGTTGGTCAGGAAAAGACAATAGTAATATGAAAAAATTTCAATTGGAAAGTGATCAAGGTTAGTTACCTCAAAAGTAGCAACAAGGGAAAGTTAGCAGTAGAAACTAGGATATTATGAGAAAGACTAGAGAAAAAAAACTCACGGTCAGAATAAAGTGTGATGCAAGGTTCCATTGACACGCCCCAAACTGCATCTGGATCATCATCAGATCGACAGAGAGGGGGTTGTGTACCAAGTTCTCTCTGCAGATAACAGTCATTTGATAAAGGTTTTTGCCAAATAACAGTCTGGTTCCTCTTTGCAGCTATTTTCCAACACATCCGTCCAACAAGATCATTCATTTCTCTCCATATTCTGAGATCTTCATCATCCTGTGCATAAGCTTCAGGTGATGAGTAGGCAAAATAGCCTCCTGGCCTGAGTAACCGATCTAGCTCAAGAAGAAGAATACCGTCCCTCTGCAGCCAATCTATCCTACAGCGAGAACAGTGGGCAAGCTCAAAAGACCTACTAGGGTAAGGGAGTCTCTTGGTTCCTAGAACACCAAGATATGCAGGTATTCCTCTTTCTAGAGCAAACTGAATTTGGTTTTGATGCACATCATTTGGTGCTAGAGACATAGCAATTATATCCGATGACAAAAGATAAGCTCCAAAACTGGCAACACCACAGCCAACATCAAGGACTGTTCTTAATCTTCCTTCATTGTTTAGATTGTTGCCTGAAAAGTTCAGCATCTGCGAATAGAACCAGAAATAAAACTATTAATCCAACCAGCACAAGCCTGTGTTTTCTTTGTTTCTTTCTGAAAAGAACATATTAAACAATGGATCACAAAGACAAAAATGCTCAGAATAAAATAAGCAGACAAAAATACACGAGGCGCAAATGAAGAAGCTGGTAATAAAGTAATCATAAAGTGAAAGACAAGTACGGTTCATTTTTTCTTTTCATCTTCCTAATACATTTTGGCAGAGATCAGCAGCCTTACATTTGCAATGGAGGCAATATACTTGTCAGCTCCATAATGAAAATGGGTGCCACCCCCAGGAAATACAATCTTTTCACCTTTAACAACCATCCAGTTCTGATCAGATTTCTCATGTGCAAGATGAGTATGAGGTATATTTGCTTTCCACACCTCATCTCTACTTTTTGGCCACTTGATTGGGATCTGCAAGAACAAAAATACTATAAGTTTTAATACACAAATCTGGACTATCAAGACATAAATGTCACGTGACAAACATTTGGGAATTGTTCTAGTTAGTAAGTTTAAGCCCTCTAACCTTGTATCCAGACGGAGGTGGAATCAAGCAGTTATACCGCCTTTCAGGAGGAGGGCAATGTCGTTCATAATGCTCCATCAGAGAAAGATCCAGCTTCAACCTCAATTGGTATATTAGATTCCTGTCCAGGCAGGGAATGATTTCTGAATGGCGATCATCACAAACCTTTGAGATCAGGACAAAAATATTAATGAAATCAGCAAAACAGACTGGGCAGCATATAAAGAAGCATAAGCATTCAATAGTATCAAGTCAAATAGAAATGAGAGATGGTGATGAAGACATGGTTAGTAGGGAAAGTCCTACAGGGAAGCTTTTTGGTATAGCAACATCATCTCTGTCTTCGTGTCCAAAGTTTGAACCATCTTGTTTAGCATCTGACTCGTCATCCCCACCCAAATAAGATGTTCCAAGTTTTCTCAAGGATCTAGTACCGTACTCAAGGGCTGATGCACCATGGCCATGCGAGCCAAAAATGGATCCATAATAAAAGTATACAAATCCAATAAAGACTCCAAGAACACAAACCGAAGTGATCAAACGCTTCTTTTCACCCCCATCAGATCTTCCTCTCATCTTTTACCAATTTGCAGAACTTTCAAACAGATTTTGCCGGTCCTTGCTTAAAAGCTAGAAGATCATACCTGGCAACTACTATGCTCCTCTTTCAATCACACTACCCAAAATAAGAACCTATTTTTTGTATTCTACAACACAGGAAAGAATGCACTACTTTAATACCAGTGAAGACCAGTCAACCTGCAACATGGCAAAAATGAACCATCAACAAAATAAAACATCCAAAAAAGATTTTAGTTACAATGCATCAACTACACAAAAGTAATCTTCAAGCCAATAGACAGGTGAAGAATACATAAATTGAATCATTAATACAGACACTTGACAATCTCATATATCTAATCTCAACTTTCAATAACTCGAGAAGGGGAAAGAAGAAAATAATTTCAGAATGGAATTGAGAAGATTATCAGCCCAACAGTGGGTAAAGTAGCAGATATCATATCCAGCTAAGGAAGAGGTGAGGTTTAGCTGTAGAGCATAGATTTGAAACTACTTATAGTCAACAGAAAGATGTAAGCTTGTAGTTTAAGATTTGGATCTGCTTTCCTGCCAAACTATTCACCGACAAAGTAAGAATAAAGCTGAAATCCCAGAGGTGCATCCAGAAAGATTAATCCAGTTAATGGATACGTCAATTAAAAGAACAAAATTAAATTATGCAATTGCTAGTAGCCTTCGTAAACTGTTCATCTATGTAACAGGGAATAAAAATAATAATAATAAAGATAGTGAAAGCTTTGTTAGCTTATGAAACGTAGTAAAGCTAATAGATCTGAAATAAAAACTAATACTTGCATTGAACGTCCATCAGAAGCCAGTGTCATTAACGTAATGCATCATCGAATAATCAAAAAAACAGAGAAAAACAACCATTTCAAGAAAAACCCAGATAGGCTTCCACGAGATCCAACCATAAAACCGGCGCTTTGCGCAAAGACAACCAGAAGAAATAAGGGCAAAAAGAGCACAAAAAAAATAAAAACAAAGCTTACTTGATCAGATTGAAAACGGAAATTGTTAAAAGGCCAGATGTGTGAGAGGAGAGATCTAACTCAGATGCTCAGTTCTATAACTGGAAGCATACACGGGAAAGCGAACAGATCTCAAGTGTTAGATTTGGCTTTCCTATTTAGACACCAACGCAGAGACGGAGCGAAGAGAGAGAGAGAGATAGACAGCGAAGAGAGAACAGAGGCAGTGTTTGTGTATGTATGGGAGTGTATGCTTGTGCATATGTGCGTGTCCAAACCGTGTCAATGTTTTTTAAGGTATATGATTATAATAACTTAGAGCATTACTAAGATATAGTTCATGAGCGTAATTAGATAGATAATTTATAGTTTGTATTTAATAATGTTTCGTTAATAAGGTTTGTTTTATTCTAACATGGCTTGTTAAATGGGTAATTTTTGGGTTATATAGTTAAAGATTTAGTTGTCTTAAATCCAACCGAAGAGGATCCATCATCTTTTGAACAAGTTCGATTCAGAAAAATCTCCATCAAACCTAATCATGTCTGATGATATTAATAACTGTTATATTTAGTGTGATATAAATTTTAAGTAATAATTATACAAGTAGTAATTCAAGAAGTCATTTGAATTTAAGTCTTGAATAGTTTTTGAAGTTGTTTTAAAAATTAAAATAAGAGGTTTAATATTTTAAAAAGTAAAGATTAAATAAAATTAAAGAATATAAAATATAACTGAAAGAAATTGCTTTTATAATTAACCTCATTCGGTTTTTCAAAATTTATTTACTGGTAATTTTTTATATTAATTTTAATTAAAAATAAAAAATGACATTCATTTAAAAATTTTGCAATTATTCATTATATAAATTTATATCATTACACATTTAGTGCTCAACATATGTAAAATTCTTAAATTAAATTTTAATTAAAAGGGAGGAAAACAACTTAAACACAAGAAAAATCATATAAATTAGTTAATTGTTTTGTATATATTATTTAAGACATTAAACTATAACATATAATCGTATGTAAAGTATGAGAGGTACAGGGGACTCCCATTTATCTCTTTACCTCTTAGTATCTATTGGATTGATGAGACCTCGATTCATCGTGGAAGGATACAAAATTTGTCTAAAATGCATTTAAAAATAGTAAATGCATAGAGCATTGAAATTACAAAATAAGGTACCATTGTATAATTGTAGTAATTGTGTTTACGTTAAACTTATTTTGTAGTGTTTTTCTCAATTTCAACTATTTTAACAGAGTTTAGGTCCAACTCAACTAGAAAGTGCACTTCGTTTTCTATTATATTTCTACTTCAACATATGAATGAATGAAAGATATGATCTTATCCATCAAATATCTTTGAGTTGTAAGTGGATCGGTGACAAATAGACATCAAATTAATTGTCATATAAAAAAATTAATAAATGATATTTAGGCATTTTGTTATCAAATTATTAAAATATAAATCTATAAAATTCAGCAAAATTTAGATTAGATTCTGTAGCTTTTATCCCATCTGTATCTCAATGTCAGGAGGGATCCTTTTGTCACCTATCTTCCGTATCATACAATTTACAATGCCGCAGTATTGAATTCCACAAAAGTCGTCAGTGACAGCAAATTCCTTGGTGGCAAATCCAAACGACCTAATTGTCACTGCAAAATCTACAGTTGTAGGACTTAGAAAACTAACAGGTGCAAACTTTTTAAATGATGTTACTGTACTATTTATTATAATCATGTCTTTTGTTCTCTTGCGCTGCTTTTGGTTACTATCTCTCATATGCTGAGACGGGACGGAACAAAAATTTAGAGACAAAACATAACAAAAATTGGAAACAGTGAGGTGTTTAGTTATGATGGACAGAGCAGATAAAACTGTTTTCGTCTTGAGAACATAAATGTGTTTGGTTGCAGTTGACAGAACATAAAAAACAGTGTCAATGATCAAAATATCCCTACAGTATAATATGATTATAAATATATAATTCATTGATTATTTTAAAACGAATGATTTGTATTAGTATTTATTTAATTGTATCTATAAATAAGGAATTAAAAAATGAGTAACATAAAAATTTAATGAAATGAGCTATTGAATAGCCAAAAATTCATACAAGTTAACAATAAAATGAATTACGTTAAATATTTTTTATAATTATATCAATATTTATTTTAATTGTATTTGTAATTTTTTAATTACGATGAAATAAAATGAGAAACCCAAATATTTAATGAAATGAGAAACCTAAAAATTAAATGAAATGAGTTATTGAATAAAAAAATCCTACAAGTTAGAAATTCTAGTACATAATAATTTAATAAAGCATCTAAACATTCATGAAATTAATTACATAATAGGTTAAAAATACATTCAAGCCTTATATTTTAATAAAATTGTCCTTAATAATAATACCTAAAATGACTAATAGCGATGAGTAAAAATGCTTAATTCCATGCCATTTTTTCTTTAAAGTTGCAACCTCATTTAGTTTTACGTTTGTTGGAAGTAAAAATTGATTCGATATTGGTGAGAGTTTATTGGTGGTAGGAACAATTTCTTCATTTCGACGAGTCCGCCTATTTGGATCCATGAGATAAGCACTCTGTGCTTCTACCAAAATCTGATACTCCTTGAATTTAGCATTAGAAAACCCCTCAATTGCCAATTTAACATCATCCCAATTTGTAAAAATACCATTTTGATGTCCAACAAATACAACATAGAAGTTGTATCTGCCCATAGTTAAATACCTGAAAATGAATCATATCCTCATCATTCATACACGTACATAAATGACAAACATTAAAAAGTTAATAAACCAACCATTTATCATTCATACACGTGTACAAACTAAGTCAATAGTTCATCGGATCATCATTTAACATCACATAGCCTGCCTGAAGACAATGCAAATCCTAACTTTTCTATTAAGCTATTATGAAGTCAATAGCTCCATAAAAACGGTGAGCCCGAAAGTGATAGGTCACAATTAAAAAATTACGGTTCACTATAAGTAATGGCAGAAGCAAAAATAGTTAAGCTAGAAGCATTGTTACCATCTCACATTACCATATAATAGTGTACCACAACCTACTAATTAAAAAATAAAGTATAAAGTCAGATTTCATCATCTAATAGGCTCCTCACATAAGCCTGTTTCTGGTCTGCAGTTAAATCCCAGAAAAGCTTCCCAGCATTAACATTCTTTGAGAAGATCCTTGTAGTCCTAACAACTTCTTCAGTGGAGAACCCCAAATTCCTAAGCTCTTCACCTAGCTTAGCTCCAAATTGTCCTACAATGGCATCAACAACGATCTTAACATTCTCTCTACTATTGTCAATGGCTCGAGCAAATGAGACAGCAATGCTTTCCAACACTTCAATATCTCTCATCTTCCTTTTTCCTTTGTTTTGTTGGTTCTCTTTTGTGTTGTTGGAAGAGGCGAAAGAACCAGTAAGATGGGTTGAAGCAGTTGAAGCAAGAGTGGTCGATGGGCCTGTTGGATTTGATGGGGCAGCAGGAGCTTTTGGAGCAGCTGATGCATCACCTTCAGTTTTATCAGTTTCAAGCTGAGCAATAGCATCTGCAGAATCTTGAGCTCCTACACCTGTGGCTCTGTCTTTCCCATAGACAAACTCAAGTCTAGAGTAAAGCGGGGAACGCTTTCCAGGAGTGTAGTACTTGTTGGGGTGTCTCTGTAAAAAAAACAGAAAACTTCAGCATGACAAACATATTATTATTAGGATGCTTCTATAAACAACTAACAAATAAAAAAAATTACCCTCATCCGTTCTTCCAGTACTTGCTTGCTGTTAACCTTAACGCATTGCTTGCTTTCATTTCAATCAAACCCACTGCAATTCAACATGTCAAAAGCTATCTGATATTTGTCCTTCAACCTCTTGTACTTATTTTTGATATGCCTCTTGTCAATGCCACAATCAAGAAACTTCTATACCATCATTCTAGCAAGAGGTTGGAAAGTAATTGGCTTAAATAGAAAGGGAAAATAAGTACTTTAGTGTATGGCCTTGCCATCATATAAAAAATCGATCTTCCAAATATAATTGGAAAAAAAACTCCAAGAAAGATTGTTTTTTACTTTCATTGACGAACTTATGTTATGCTTATAGCAACGCAAGACTGATTCTGTCATCATCTGGTAAGGCGAACCCTCTTTATATTAGCACATTTTGTAACAAGTATCCTTTCTGATCGGATTCTATATTCTCGGGAAGCAAATCTATACTATACTATTTTAAGACCTCAAGTGCATCAAGTGGAAGCAGGCAAGTAGTTGCCCCAAGGTAAGACATCCAATCAAAGCACAACAAATAAACTGCCCATGAGTATTTATTTTTTTCCAGCTTTCATCGAAGTTCAACATCTCATTACCTATATTTCCATTTCCAAGACACGAAGTAATCAAACAAATTCAAATAAGATCTCTAACCATCGAAAAAAAGATAATTAAATCGATAAACAAGGATATGAAAACCATAACAACATAATAGCAGGATCAGATCTTGCACTTCTAAGTCCGGACCACTCTCTTTACCAACACAAAACAAAAGTTCAAACTAAACCTAATCTTCCTCCTATGTAATCAATTTACTACATTCCTAGTTCTGATAAACTAACCGAATCTTCAATTGTTAAAATTAGGATTTACTATGAAACCCCCAAAATCTAAAATTGTAAGAACATATACAAGAAGAATCAAGAAATTCAACTTGAACCTACTAAAACTAGGATGAAAATGCTGCCAAACTACAGTTAGTAACCATCCTCACAATTCAACAAAAGTGCTCCAAAATGAGACTTTCACTAGTAAGCAAGCGACTGCTGAAGTCCCCAACTAAGATCCAAGGTTCTAAACATTGTTGATAGACGAGATGTAATTCCAAAGAAGTTTTATCGAAGTAAAATTTTTGAAAGCATAAATTGTGGTGATAAAAAATGAAGGGTTAGTCATAGAGAAAGTTACTCTAAAGAGCACGAGAATCTCCGAAACATCTTGTTCCTGCTTGGTTTTAATGAAAAGGTTCACCAACGTAACTTGATTGTACAGAGGTCTCCATACGTTTGAGCTTAGGATAAGGAATAATGGCTGTCTTTTAATATAGATTATGCTGTAAAACGTGAGCTTCAACTGATATGTGCGGTGCTCCTTACTGACAGCTCAAGTTCCAACTCCCAAACATATAAATAAGCAAAAGAAAGAGAATTTTAAGGTTTGTACATAAAGTGAATTTGTTGAATAAAGCAAAAGTCATATACCAATTTGGTGAAGGTCAGTGCTTGATTTATAAATATTTATAATTCAAAAGTATATTAAAAATTCCCATAATTTTATAATTAGTTGAAGTTCTCAGGTGGGAGGGACGTGGCAGTTACTCAAGATATGATGTGTGACTGTAAGTTGATGCACAAAATGTGAAAGCTTGAGGATCAAATGGGGATAAAAACCAGTGATTGCCACACAAAAAATGGAGCAATGAAAATGATTCAATGTGATCATGGAGAGGTAGAGCACCACTGGAGCTTTAACGCAAGGGAATCATAGAAACAGGTCAAACTCTCTAGAAAGTCTTTCTTTGTGG
>JAOTAY010000191.1:48218621-48232745 GCA_025629805.1 Erythroxylum baracoense
AAATGTCATCTGCAACATCAAAATATGCCAATGCAATTAGTGTAGAATGCTCAGGAGCTTGTTATAAAAGTACCAGACGAAGGAGAAACTCAATATCTATTCAGATACAATCGATTGTGGGATGGCATGGAACCTCAGAAGCTATTTTACGTATATACAATTATACAAGCACAAACATAGAAGACACAAACTTGAACCACTGAATAGAAGAAGGAACTTAATTGACAGAATTTAGAATTCTAGAGGTCAATCGTTTTGGCAGGTAAGTTTCTGGATCAGACCCGAGATATTTCCCCCCCTAATTTGCTTGAAAACATCATCCCTTCAAAACCTGGAACCTAATTTTAGTTCATATCTTGTGGTGAAAACCGCATAAGAAAGGCACAAATTTCAAACCACTGGAGTTGGAACGTGTAGCATGGTTTGCAAAATTGTTCAATGACGAGGGCAAGGAATCCCAATCAATGTAGTTTCATATGTGTAAGAATGAAACAGGAATGAATCCTTTCCCACTTGAAATTTCGAAGCACGATTTTGCTGGATGATGCTCATGAGAACGGTTTAAACATTTAACATTCGCAGAAAATTGACTTACTAATTAGCTAGTTCTATGCATTAAACTACATCCCTTAATCTTGTTGGATATTTTTTAAATTTTCCCGTAAAGTTGGACAATATTTAATTGCATTTTTCAATTTTTCAATAACTTATAGATTAAGTTATGTAATTTGACCTGGATAAAGATAACAAAGTGACCTAATAAATAATCTAAGTTAATGGGTCGACGTCCAAGTAGAAAATAGATCCCGATCAGTGTAAACCGGACTCATATGGGGCCTATGATAGGGAAGCTCGATATGAATGCTAAATATAAAGGTTAAGGTCTCCTGTAATTGCTCATATCATTCGTAAGCATAAGGATTCTCTGACCCATTAATAGAACTTAAGTTTCGATAAAACTGTAAAAAGGCTTTACCATGACCAGTGAATAATTCCCGTGAAGATGGCGATAAATTAGTGCTCGTTTCAGCTTCAAAAAGCTCGTTTGAAGTTATGAAACTGAAATAAGATATTTTCTGCATTTCTTCATTTATTACACTTTTACGTTCAATCCGAGATACGTAACTAAGGTCCTATGGTAATAGAGCAGTGACGTAATCGAGTGACTAAAAACGAACATTTTTTTGTTTTTGTCCATAAGGTTCTTGGAGAGTTAACTTATGTTTTTCAATTTTTTCTTGCTTATTATTGCATGAAATTGGTAGAAATGTGTTTAGCCTTGAGAAACGGGGTGAAAACATGCCCGGGAACACGAAAAATTGATTTGAAACTCATCGAAAACCTCCAAGACCGTCACTAAGTGACGGAGACCGACGAGTAAGTGTGGTACACGCCCTAACACCTGCACAATGCAGGCGAAGGGGTGACATGTACCAGTCCATTGCGGGACCCGTAGTGATGCAAGATGGAGGATGTGTGTGGTGTGTGCCACACACGTGCCATCCCATCTATAGTGACAGGGTGAAGGCAGTGTAGTGGGCACATGTAACGCACAAGCTATACGAATGCTCGACATGTGGCCTAACAATGTAAAGACACATGGCCTAATACTGTAAGGACACGTGTCGCGTGTGTGATGCACGTGTTAGCGTCGGTGAGCAAGTCTGTGCGTTGCCGCGTATGCACGACATGCGCCAAACGTGTGCCCCATGCGTCTGACGTAGGCAAGTGTCTAGCACGCGCCCCTCGCGCTGACGGGGGATTGATGTCATTCGTATCAAAATTAAAAAAAAACAAAACTTTTCAAATTTTCGGTAAGGGTTCTCTGGGATGTTTTTGGTCAATTTCTGTGTTCTGAAAATTTATAAAATGAGTTGTTCAATTTTCTGGATTTATTACATTAGTAATAAATTAAAGTTTAACTCTAGGAAAAGGAATTAAGGTGTTCTGGAGTCGATTTCGAGTAAATTTTTATGCTTCGAACATCACATGAGAAAAATACTTCAAGTTTTTGTATCTTGGGCCTCACGATGTCTGATGATCACGGGCCCTTTAACCCTTCGAATGATAGCAGAGTAGATACTAACGTTATTATGTACATGCTACTTATATTGTTATATATGGTGGATTTAAGTCTTTGTACCATGTATATACATGAACAGAAACTCATACTTGTACATACAGAGGTTTATGGGGGTAAAAGATCTAATGCAGTTATGTAGATCTGCTAGAGTGAGACGGCATGCTATCCCATCTGATTATATAGTCTATTAGGTGAACAGAATCATGATATTAGACATGTACGAATCCAGTTACTTTTACAGAAGCTATTTTTGCATCCAATGCAGATTTGTAGTGGGATGCAATAAATAATGAGATGCAATTTATGAAGCATAATAAGGTCTGGGAGCTAGTTGATTTGCAGCAAAATTGCAAACCCTTCAGTTGTAAATAAGTTTCAAGACCTAAAGGATTTAGGATTAAGTTCAGCAGTTATGGGCTCGCTCAGTTGCTTGATGGTTCATTTAGGGAGAGACTTTAATGTTACCTTTTCTCTCGTGTCCTTGTAAAATACATTTTGAGTGATTATGACAATTGTAGCTCATGATGATATAGAGTTGTATTAGATGATTTTCAAAACCGCTTTCCTAAATAAAGACCTTCATGAAGAGGTCTACATGAAGTACAACCTAAAGTATTTCAGGATCCAGATGAAATTGGCATGGTTTGCATGTTAAGCAGATCAATATATGGTTTACATCAAACCTCCCAAAATAGGTACCTTACATTTAATAAGGTTGTGGCCACTTTCAACTTCGTGGAAAATACAGTTAAAAAGATGCTTGTATTACGAGGTCAGGTGGAGCAAAATTATCTTCCTATTATTATTTGTGGATGATATATTGCTCACATTTACTAACCTGACCATATTGCATGAGGTTAAGCAAATTTTGGCCAAATATTTCAATATGAAGGACCTTGGCGAAGCATCTTTTGTCCTAGGTATACAGATTTACTAGGATACATCTCAACACTCATCAGGCCTCTCTTAGAGTGCATACATTGAGTATGTGCTACAAAAGTTTCATATGGTTAACTGTAAACCTGTAGTAACACCTATCTCTCATAGTAAGAGATAATCTTTGGCATAGTGTCCAAAGAATAAAGTAAAGAGAGAGGTTATGAGAAATGTTTCATATTCTAGTACGATTGATAACCTGATATATGTTGAGGTAAGTACTAAGATGGACATTGCATTTACTATTTAACTGTTTGGTTAATATCTACTTAATATAGGTATAGAGCAGTCAAATGAGTGTTGAGATACTTAAGGGAACCAAGAATTATATGTTGACATATAGAAAAGGCAACGGTCTAAACCTCGTACGTAAAGAATTCAGATTCAAAATTAAGCTATGTATCCAGATGATCAAAAGTCCACTCAAGGTTAAAGTTTTAAGTTTGCAAATAGTACAATGTCGTAGAAGAGTGTCAAGTAGACGTGGGTGGCTTCCTCGACCATGCATATAGAGTGCACACTATGGGACTACTTTATAGACGATTGAGCTCAAAAACTTGATTTCTGAGTTGTTTGCAATTGATTCAGTGGCTAGATTCATTTGGTTGTACTATGATAATCTTATTGTTATGTTGTTTAGTAACAACAATGAATATCACAGGGTTTTAGCATTTGGAGGGCAATTATTTGACCATAAAGATGTTGATACGAAAAGGTAACATTAAGATTTGGAGCATTTAAAGACTAAGGAACTGTAAACTAATCCTTTAACTAAAGGACTTTGCCCACTTGTGTTTGAAAGACAAGTATATAGTATGGGTATTTTGAAGTCTTTTAGACATTGTTAGTTAGGGGTTCGTTATGTTTGCTCTATGTACATTTGTACATTTATACATTTGATGTATTATGACAGTATGGTGGTTCATCAATAAAGATGATCATTGTTTATCCTCAGTAATACTTGTTATCATACATTGTCATAATACGTGTGAAAGTATTAAGATTTGTGTCAATCTTAAGTATTTAAAGGTCATTGGGCCTATATACAGATTGACCTTAAGCCTATGTGACTTAGACACATACAGGTTTGTACGGATATCCATAAAAATTGACATAACATAGGGAGATATAAGTTTTAATCCCATAAAAATTGTCTAATGTAGTTTAGCATTTAGATGAAAAACATAAAGGTTTTCTCTTATGCAGTTTAGCATTTTGTGAGTTTAGATGAAGAACATAAAGGTTTTCTCTTATGCAGTTTAGCATTTGGTGAGAGGAAACAAATTTTCTCTAATTTTGTTCAGCATTCAGTGAGAGAAAATATGATTTCTCTAATGCAGTTTAGCATATGTCGTTTAGCATAAAGTTTAGAGAAATTGAGACCTACAAACAAAGAAGATATAATTTAGATCATACAGATATCATCTTAGTTTGCTACACTTCATTTTTCCATTCATTTTAGTGAGGTATTAGATATACGTGATTGTATTAGATCTGTATCAAACATGACACATATATTTGATACTTTTCGGTATCAAAAGTTTTGCAGGACAGAATGATGGACTTTCGTTATCTTTGGATCAAATGTTTTATTTTTAAACTTAGTTGACTAATATAGTAGCGTAGCTTAATCGAGTTTTTAAACTGTTTTAAACTTGATTCAATACTGCAATTAAGTATTGTCTAAGGGGGAGAATATTGGATATTTTTTTACTTTTCCCATAAAGTTAGACAACATTTAATTGCATTTTTTGGTTTTTCAATAACTTATCGATTAAGTTACATAATTTAATCGAGATAAAGATAATAAAGCGGCTCAATAAATGATCTAAGTTAATGGATCGAAGTTCAGGTGAAAAATAGATCCAATCAATGTGAACTAGGCTAATATCGGGCTTGTGATGAGAAAGCCTGATATGAATGATATATATAAAGATTAAGGTCTACTGCAGTTGCTCATATCATTCGTAAGCATAAGAACTCTCTGACCCGTTAAGAGAACTTACGTTTTGAGAAAACTATAAAAAAACTTTATCACATTCCGATCAACAGTTCCAATAAAGACGATGGTGGATTCACGCTCTTTTCGACTTTAAAAAGCTCGTTTGAAATTATGGAACCAAAATTAAGTATTTTTCTCATTTCTTCGTTTATTGCTCTTTTACGTTCAATCCAAGATACGTAACTAATGTCGTGTTATATATTACAAATCTAACAGCAAGTCAAAGACATATAAAGAGTAGTAATTCCCACGTAATATGGAAGGGAAACAAGCGAACACGTTTCATATGCCTACAAAAAAGAGAAGGGAAGAAATCTTACAGTGCCTATAGCAATTTCGCTAATTTGAAGGTCAGAGTCTCCAAGTGTTCTGTACTGCAAGGAGGTCTTCTCTGGGAGCTTGGCAGCGATGGGTCTGAGCATGGTTCGTACACTTGGTGCATGAGGCTGGGCACGAAGAAAGGACCTTCGAGTGTAGAGAAATGCAGGATTTGCAGAAAGGGTAGCCCACGATACCATTCTTGCTCTCAGGATAAAGCTATCGCTCCTTAGGCCCCTCCTTAACGATAGGCATAAAAGCGCTGGCGTGTCAGTGCTAGTGGTAGTGTTAGTCAACCATGGCGGGAGACGTAACTTACTTGTATTATATAAGGTAAAAGATATGAACTTGTGTTGTGATTTACAAAAATATTTAAAAATTGTAATCTTTAAATTTTTATTTATAATTTTTAAAATTTTAAAAATATATTCTTTAAAGTTTAAAAAAGTTAACAGGAAAATATAAATAACATAAACAGGAAAATATAAATAAAATAAATATCACACATTAATTAAGTAAATATTTTTTATACAAGATCCAACCTAACTTTTAAATTGGAGCATAACTAATTAAGTTTAATTTAAACTAATGATTTATTTAATTATTTTAAATTATAAATTTAAAGGCTTTAAGAAGTTAGCTAAATTACTATTTTAATGAAATATGATTATGATATTTATATCACATTTATTTTATTATTTTTTAATTGAAATATAAAAATAATTTTTATAAAAATTAAAAATAAATTTTTTATAATTTTAAAGACAATACAAACAAAATATGTAAAGAAATAAATATAACATAATAAGGAATTTAATGATCTCTTTACCTATACAAAAAATATTAAAAGGATCAAATTAAAATTTAATATTTCTATTTTAAATTAATTTGAACTTAATGTTTGAACATATTTAAAAAGAACCCTAACATTTTATGAATGTTCAATTTGATGTTTAACTTAATTTTTCTGTAAGTATTTTATTCTAAAAAAATTAGTTAATATTTTACTGTGAACCCTTTATTTTTTATTTTGGTGGCCCACCCAACTCACCAAGGCTTTATCTCGACTACGTCAGAATTCAACCCGCATCGCACACCTGATTTTGGTGTGTGAGTCTTCCAAAGGAAATAACTACATTCACAAGACTCGAATTTGAGATTTTGCTTAAGCAGAACCGAGTTGTTTACTACTCAGACCAACCTGGTTGGTACCCTTTATTTTAAGTAAGATCTAAAATTTTGAAGGTGATAATTATTTCTATCTCCTCTCTCCCCCTCTCTCTCTTTCTAGTTTCCTTCTCTTATGCCACTATTATCCATACTCTTATGGACGTTTTAGCAGCCAGAACTTCACAATCAGTGGTTCAAGATTCCTCAACTCATTCAGTCAAACGTTTAATTTCAACCATCAGATTGATTATGATCTCTACACAGCCGCTCTTCAAGATTGAATTCGGGTCAAACTTCTCAAGTTCAATCGAGTTTTGTGTGGATTTCGGGCTTTAAAAGATATTTTCAAGTTAAGCTTCAGCATTGCCATTCCTAGCCTTCGTTTGTCCCGCTTCAATCAGTTTTCTTCCATCTCTGTGAATATATCAATCCCGTTTCCCTTTTCTGCTTCCATCATCCTTCTTCTCTTCTCTGGTTCTTTGCTTCTTTTCACTAGTACACTTTTCACTTCTGTTTTGTGCTGTTGCTTCTTTCGTCAATAATGTTGTTATATTATTATTGCGCCATTGTTGTGACTATTTATTTGTGTTGTTAGTCAAATCTTTGATTCAAGAGGAGGAAGATGTGAGGTGGTGGGCTTGAGGCATTAAAATATTAGGTCGAATTACCTCAAGAAACGAATCGGATTAAGAGTTAGATGAGTTTGAGTTTTAAGTGGACTTCGGGCTACCCAAAATTCCTCAAGTTTAAACTCAGACATTATGAGCTAAATCCGATTAATCTTTAGGTATAACTTAAGTCGTGCCTTGAGAAGATCGGATTAACCTGTCACACTCATTGCCACTCCCACGCAAGCAGTACAACATTTTCATATATATATATATATATATATGTTTTCACCAGGCAATACACAATTTTACGTTTTAACAAATGTACAACCATTTTAAGACAAGTGATGGACTGTGCTAAAATTTCAGTGTATTAGCATGCATGCAGATGCAGACAGAATATTGAAGAAGCTAAAATATCAGCGGAACCTACGCTAGTGGTGAACAAATTGATGTGATATTCTCGACCCATAAATGCCTTGCTCATGTCCTTTTTCCGTAAAATGATCGATGTTTGTCTAAACTTACACATAAAGGCCCTGTTTGGCTGATCCGCCGTCCTCCAAACACGCCCAAAGTGATGAAATCTGGTATAGTAAATAGTATTCAGATGTGTTGACCACCAACAGCTACCCTACAACAACACACAGATATGTGTACGCAGCTAGGGGTGTTGCAGCCATGCAACACTTGAAGACAAATACTCATGCAGAAAGCTTCCCGACAACTCATCAACCCAACTAGCCACGTCCCAAATGCATGCTCTCGCCAACTCCGCCATTTTCACTATTAATACCTAACCCCAATCTATCACTCTTCAACATACTAGAGTTAAAGCCCACCTTCATCAAAAATGTCTCAGGCTTCTTTTCTCGCTCTCTCTCTCTGCTCTCTTCTTCTGCTTCACTGTTGTAGTGCTCAGCTAGAGGAAGTGACAAGCAGTCAGATTAGAGAGCAACCAACGAAAAGACTGCAACGCTTCGAGCGCAATGAATGCCAAATCGATCGCTTAAATGCCCTGGAGCCCGCTCGCCGGATCCAATCAGAGGCTGGGGTCACTGAAATCTGGGACGAAGAAAATGAGCAGTTCGAGTGCGCCGGTGTCGTAGCCATTCGCCATCGTATCAGAGAAAGAGGGCTCTTGTTGCCCGCTTACACTAACGGACCTAAGATTGCATATGTTGTCCAAGGTACGTCTTCTGTGCTATATTATATTACACTCGTGATGGTGCATTTATCTGTTTCTGAACCTTATCGGTTAATATTGCAGGTAGGGGTATTCAGGGGGCTGCAATCCCCGGGTGTCCTGAGACATTCCAGTCCTCATCGGAATCAGAGTCACAAACCTTTCATGGAGAGGGAAGACAGCTGAGAGACCAGCATCAGAAGGTCAGACAGATCAGAGAAGGTGACGTGTTGGCTTTGCCTGCAGGTGTCGCTGACTGGGTTTACAACAATGGCCAGTCTGATCTTGTCCTTGTCCTCATTATCGACACTGGCAATGCTGCCAACCAACTTGATAATAACTTCAGGGTGCGTAACAAAGGATTATAGTTTCTTTTCTTTATTACAAGATTTGTCCTAGTCAATGTAACTAATCAAAAACCTTGGTTCAGAAATTCTTCCTTGGTGGTAATCCACAAGAAGGATTAGTACAGAGCCGGAGAGGCCAGAGAGAGGGAAGGTACCCAAGAAGTGAACGCATGAGAGGCGAACAAGAAAGATCAGGGAACGTCTTTAGTGGGTTTGACGAGCGCATACTAGCGGAAGCTTTCAACGTTGATACACGATTAGCAAGAACGATTCAGAGCGAGAGAGATGAGAGGGGCATCATTGTGAGAGTGAAGGGTGGGCTTGAGGTGATAAGCCCAGAACAAAGCCGAGAAGAAGAACAGTACGAAAGGGGATATGGCGGATACGGCAATGGCGTAGAGGAAACCTTCTGCACTGCCAGATTGAAGCAAAACATCGACATTCCTTCACGCGCCGATCTTTACAATCCACGCGCCGGCCGTCTCACCACTCTCAACAGCCTTACCCTTCCTATCCTCCGATTCCTCCGACTCAGCGCTCAAAAGGGTGTTCTTTACAGGGTATGAAACAATGAATTGACATTTATCTGGCCTTAATTCAGACTCCAAACTAATAATGTTAATCGACAATGATTTGCAGAATGCTCTCATGACACCGTATTGGAACATGAACGCGCATAGTATCTGCTACTTCACCAGAGGAAGGGGCCGTATCCAGGTTGTTGATAACACAGGACGAAGAGTTTTCGACGGCGAGGTTAGGGAGGGTCAAATACTAACATTACCCCAGAACTTCGTGTCAATAAAGAGAGCAGGCGGTGAGGGACTAGAATGGATAGCATTCAAGACCAACGACAACGCAAAAATCAGCCAACTCTCCGGACGAGTCTCAACAATTAGGTCCATGCCGGAGGAGGTTCTGGCAAATGCTTTCCGGATCTCTAGGGAAGACGCAAGGAGGCTTAAGAATAATAGAGAGGAAGTGACCATGTTTAGCCCTTCTAGGTCAATGTCACGTTATGACTTGGAGTAGATCTTAGAGGGAGCTGAGGGATGGAGTAACTAGAAGCCCATGAACAAAAAATAAGCCTCAGGCTCAGGGGCATTAGATTAGAAGACTATGTAGCTACTTCTTCCTGTATGTAATAATAACGTGGTCTTACCATGCGGGACAACTTTAAACTAGCTGAGTTAAATAAGACAGTCCAGTTTTACCTCTTTCCCTCAAAAAGGAGTTCACTTTGTTTTTCTGCTTCAGTGTCTTCGTCCAGTTTAATTTTTAATAATATAAATATAATTTACTACTTATTTTATTGACCGTAACCAACACATATTTTATTGTATGTTATTAGTTTAGAGCTTCACCTAAACAAACAAATCTCATTTCATATTAGCTTAAATATTACGTGTGAAAAACTTATGCATCACAAATCCATGTCTAAGCTTGCCTTCCATTCATAATATCATGTTTTCCATCGACTCAATGTCCTTCGTACCTCTAATTTGTACAATAGTAATAAACACCATAGCTCCTTTTAATGAAACTCGCCCTTGTACCTCTCACTCGTACGGTAGTAATCAATTCTCACTCGTACGGTAGTAACAAATAGAGTTCCCTTAATGCCTCTTTTGTAAAAGTGACCTTTGTAGATGGAACTAAGTCAACTCACCCTTGTACCTCTAACTCGTACAACGTTAACAATCACAAGTCTCCTAAATCCTAATACCTCTTTTTTATAAAACTCTCCTCTGTATATATGGTTCAATAAATGGATTTTTCTAACTACTAGTTAATAGATTTTAATTTACATATAAAGGTATAATTTTAAATTCAAAACTATCTTCATCTGTATATTATTAAGAACCCAACAATGATGGAGCGAGTTGATCATACTGTACAAAGATCCATGAAAAGAAAACAGCCAGCTTGTCCTTCAGGTCATATATCCCTTTCAGTTCCTATCATAAGAACATGATACTATATGTTTTAAAGAAGATTTTCACATCTAGGCGGCTTGTGTATATGTTGGTCCCATATATGTGGAACTCATTGATCGTGACAGTGCACCAGCTTGATTCAACAATGGGTGATTATAAATAGGTAGTTAAGACCAAAAAGTCATGGTGGTGTAAAGACATGGAACATACAAATCAAAGAGCGTTGGAGGACTTGGAAAAATGGTGCACGAGAGGATTACGCAACTTCCTTCGATATTTTTCCCTTGATTCCATGATTTTGTCCACAATTTTTATACATGGTCATAAAAATATAAAACAAAATAAAATCTCTAATATCCAATTCCAAAACTCACAAACTCGCAAAATAGTTTTGGAATTTAATCCTAATATTATATGATTTCCAGCATAAGATTACATGAAATCCTAATTCCCCACACATCGGTGAATAAGTGATTGAGTTTAATTTAAAAAAAACCGATCACAACGTTTTTATGTACTAAAATGATATGCATAATTCACACTTTATGTTAAGATTTCAGAAACAATTTTTAAAAATTTAATAACTGATTCGATAAAAATAAAGCTAAGATGATGAATAAGAAAAACAATATTTAATGAACTTAAATTTTTTTTCCTGTTTGAAAATTAACTTATAAAGAAAATAATTAAATAATCATTTTTTTAATGCTTCGGTTTAGTCAGAGTTCTAATATTGACCCATTCAGATTGTTGGTAGTAGATGTAAAAGTATTGGACCACAAGACAACCTATTATTAAAATGAGTAAGGTTGTTCTACTTTTCTTATTCGCAAAACCCAAATATATACAACTTGTTGCATCAGTAAAAGCTAAATCTAATGAAGTTGTGCCATAGACATGGAAAGAATAAGTTAGTCAAATATACTATATACAACAAAAGATGTGCAGGATATGTACAGCTACATGTACAGCTAATACTCCCCCTCAAGTTAGAGCATGTAGATTTAAAATGCTCACTTTGTGTTGTAATTTGAAAAACTGATCTTTACTTAAGGATATAGTAAGAATATCGGCAACTTGATAGTTGACATAGGATGAAGTTGGATGATCCCTTTTTGAAGTTTCTCACGAATGATGTGGCAATCTATTTCAATATGTTTTGTTTGTTAGTAGAAGATGGGATTCACAGCAATGTGCTGACCAGTTTGGCTATCATAGTAAAGAATGGTAGGAGTAAGGGAAGTAAGACCAAGATCTTGAAGCAATGTGTTAAGCCATACAATTTCACGAGCTGTCATAGCCATAGAGCGATATTCAGCTTCAGTAGATGAGTGAGAAACAGTGGACTGCTTTTTACTTCTCCATGAGATCAGACTAGACCCGAGCAAAACACAAAAGTCTGTAGTGGAACGTCTCGTCATTGGGCAACTAGCCTAATTTGAATCACTGTAAGCTGATAGTTGTAATGAACTTTTGGATGATAATAAAATCCTTTGGCCTTGACTTTTCTTCAGATATTGTAATAATCGATGAGCAACGTCAAGGTGAGGCTTGCAAGGTTGGTGTATGAATTGACTTAGAATAGTGACAGTGAAAGTGATGTCTGGTCTTGTAGTAGTGAGATAAATGAGTCGACCAACAAGTCGTCGATAGAAAGAAGGATCGGGAAGTAAGGTTTGAAGTGTTGCTTTGAGGTTGGTCCATAAGAGTTTCACCTATGCGAGAACCAGTAAGACCAGTGTCATGAAGTAGATCTAGCACATATTTTCGTTGGCTTAGATAAATTCCTTCAAGTGAGCGGGGGACTTTAATGCCAAGGGAATACTTGAGAGGTCCTAAATCTTTGACATGAAACTTGCTAAAAAGGAAATTCTTAACATTAAAAATAGCTTGTGTTAGGATATTTATTATGTCTCATTAGTTAATTTTGGCATTTTTGATTATTGGGTCTTCAAGATAATGGTTAAAAATACAAATCAAGAAGTGGTGTATATAAATAGCACATCTTATTTGAATTGGATTTTTGGATAAGAGTTGTTGCAAAAATAGAAGTCTATCTTAAATGAAGATTGTTGTGGATCACATTTATAGAGATATGGATAACGTAAAATGGCTTGAGTGGAGGTGGCGAGAAGGTTTCTAGGTCTTTTATCTTACTGCGTGTTCTTTGTACAACATACGTGAGTGATCTTATAATGTTTTTTGGTGTGTGTTGACGGTGAATGGGAGAGTAATTGTGTTATCTTTGATCTGAATATTTCGCTATTTTTTAGGGAGGATTGAGTGTGACTTGGTCTACATCTTTGATGTGGGTTGATCTATAATGGATGGGTAGATTACGTTGCTGGGTGTGCAGAAATTGGTGAGATAGCTGAAGGTGTGATGCCGTGTGCTTGACCCAAGTTATGCACTTGAAACATTAATGACTTGGTGAAGGTTTTGGCTGGGGTGTTTATTTGATGTGTTGTGCATGATCTTGCTTCTACTACATACACACATGAGTCATTTGGTAATGGTTTCGTTTGGGTGGTTATGGCAAGTGCACGCATGAAAGGTGAACTTGAGATTTGATTCTTTTTGTTGTGGGTTGAATTGAGGAAGGTTTGCGAGTATTTCTTGACTGTGTAGGAAGTTGTTCTTTGTCTCTTTTTCAAGTGTCTTATTAAGTGTTAAATTGTTTTTTTAAACACTTGAGTTATTTTATCATTGTTCTTGTGTTAAAAGATTGTTGAGAAAAATCCTCTGTTGAGGTTAACACTAGCCGGTTGTGTTATTAGGTGTGAATATCTTTCACAGGTAGTAAGGACGAGTGGTAATGTCAAAGGTTAAGTGGTGTTGGCTTATTAAAGTCTTGTGTAAAACTATCGTTGTCCTTTTATGAAAGTATTAAGCTGGATGAGGGTCTCGTAGACGTAGGTAAGGTATGTCGAACTGCGTTAACAAATATTGGCGTTGATTTATTTTATTGCATTTAATTTTTTTAGTTTTTGATTGTGCTACAAACGACTGCCATAAATTGGAGAGTTTACGAAACTAATACACCACTACGGTTCTATCAGCTTGATAATGATTACATGTAATCACAATATCATCAACACAGACCAAAATAAAAATGCATAAAGAACCATTTTGTAAGATAAAAAGGGAATGATCAGCATGAGATTGGGTAAAACCAATAGATAATAATGCATAAGAGAATTTTGCAAACCAGTTGTGAGATGCTTGCTTTAAGCCATATAGGGATTTGTTGAGTTTGTAAACTAGATCTTTTTCTTCCTTTCCAGGATGGTTAAGTGGTAAGAGCATATAGACATCCTTAAGTAAATCACCATGTAAAAATGCATTTTGTACGTCAAACTGATGTAATGGCCAATTCTTGATGGTGGCAACGACTAACAAGGTTTGAGCAATTACTAATTTGACGACAGGGGCAAAAGTTTCATGGTAATCAATGCCTTCAGTGTAACATCCCGTTTCCAGAGAACGGGTCGGACCAAAGAAACGGGTCCAGATGTGGTAAATTACCACATCTCATGC
>JAOTAY010000191.1:48247702-48257908 GCA_025629805.1 Erythroxylum baracoense
TTCCAATGAACATCTTCCTCATTTTTCATCATCAATTCACATTATACATACACAATTAACATCATATAGTTCATTTAAATCATCAATTTCAAAAGATATTCAAAATTTCACAAACTTTCACCAAAGGTAGGACATTTTGGATTTGACTTAAGGAAGCTTCTCCATGACTCATTTCATTCATCTAAACCTTGTTTCACGCATATTCAAGCATGGAGAACAACATATCTTAACATCAAACTCAAAATCATAATGTAGGGAGAGATGAGATAAGATTTATCTAAACTTTCTTTTGGTGATATCTTCAAATCCTTTGAGAATTTCTCAAATCTAATAATAGATTTAAGTTCCTTGACCCCAAATTAACTTAGAACACCTTGATTTGGGTTGGAGAATTAAAAAATGGTGAAATTTTGGTGATAGTCGAATTTTTCTTCTTTTCCTCCTCTCTTTTCCTTTCTTCTCCTTTCTTTCAATTAAAACAAAGTGTTTCTAATTTCTAATGGTTAGATGCACGGCCATGAGATGAAGAAAGGTATAAAATGTTGACTCTTCTTTGACCAAACATGGTGAAATTACCTTTTTGCCCTTAGTTTATGTGAAATTACCATTATACCCTCTAAATTTTTCCTAAATTTGAGAATGACCCAAACTTTTATTTTTATTATGGTCCTTGGACTTTTGCAAATTATAATTAAGCTCTTTAGCTTTATAAATTTACATATTGGTCCTCTAAGAATTGAAAAATTACATTTAACTTTTAACAATTTGCAAATAAGCCCTTATATTCATCAACTTTTTCAATTAAGCTTTCTAAGTGTCCAATAAGTCTATAAATCATGTCTAATCACCTCTAAGGTATTAGAACACATTTAACTCGGCCACCATGGCCATATCCATCCAATAGACTCAGTTTTACATACTTAGAAGCTTATATGTTAGAAATCTTCAAGATTCCGCATACCGATGAACTCTATGTTCATGTAAAGGTATATAACATTATATATCACTGGCATATACACCGAAATGATTCAAATACATTTTTTAACTCATACACAACCATGTATATATCAATATACAGTAGTATCTCTAAGTACAGACCAACACAAGAAGGGCTCAAAGAGTTCGACGTTACATATATCAATATTTATGTGATCGAGACAATGAAAGGTCTCTATTATGAACATTTCTTGAGTGGCATCAACCACTAGAACAATGGAAGAAAAAACTTTCCATAGTCATTGAGCAACATTGATTATGGGAAGCATCCTATAATAGACAATTTACACAGTGTTTCTTCGTTATCCATCGTCCATATCTCATAGCAAGAACTGGTACAATTTATTCTGATAACCGTGTCTATTTTCATCATGCTTCACTTTATTAGACAAGGTACAGAGAGAATGTTCTCAAATCTCTTAAGGATTTTCTTAAGGAGATTTATCATGTTCCTCAACATATGCCTATCCTTTCTACTTCTTTTGGACCTTACCCATGAGAGTTTATTCCTAGTAAACCTGAAGCACCAGAAGTTGACATGCCAGGCCAAAACAACCCAATGTATTCCAAAATTGATGAAACAACCCAAGACCAAAATGCCTCAGACACTGCAGGACCTTCACAACCTCCAACCGCTATCTTCCAGGATGCTCAAGACCCTAATGATGACATTTACATCCCCACTGAAGAAGAGTGGAACCTATTCCTGTAAAGATTCCACACAGATGATTCCAACCCCAGTAAATGAAAAAAGACCTATAGAGCTAACACTTATAGTTCAAGTGATTCAGACTCTCCGTCCAATCTTCAGTCGTGGCACAAACCAATTCATGATAAATGATGAACTGGATTCCACTCCTCAATATGGAACTCTTCTTTCTAGACATCATTATGGTTTATTATAGTTGTGTGTTTTTTAGTATGTTGATAAGAGAATCTTTAGGGTCCGCATCCACTCTAAAAGATTCTTTCTTAGCATTTAAGAATCTTTTTACTATTTACTTTTTTAAAGGTGTGTAATGATTATACTTAGAGCATTTTTTTTATAAGTTGCCATGATTGTCCCTAAGGAATATATTTCCTCCTTAAAGTAGTTTGTTTGTATTCCCTTGCTTCACCTATAAAGCAAGGCTCTTCTATCGTTGTACTCAGAGGTTGAAAGAGGTTGAAATCAATTAAGTTTGAGACGAATGAAAGTTTAAGTGTGTTTACTTTCATGGCTTCTCTCTAAACTCCTTCCTTCCTGAAAGCTTAAGTCTTGAATAATGTAGCTCGTTAGTCATATATAGATACAAGTATGCTCTATAGTTGCCTTCTCGTGAGGATCCTGTGTATCAAAACATCTAGAAGACAGTCTAGGATTGTCGACAGTCTGGGACTGTGTAGAACAGATCCTGTTTGAGATCATAGTTTAACGGGGAAAGATTGGTGAGTTTAGGGTTTCTAAAAGGAAAGTCTTAAGTTTGGTGCTCACAGAGAGAAAGAGCTAGTGTACTCAGCCATCATACTTGAAACCTAAACTATTATTGGTCTTTAGTTGTCGGAGAGGTTTGTTTGTTTGGTACAACGTACCCTTGGAGTTTGGTGTCTTTTTCTCTTTGTGCCCTTGGGGGTCTCGGAGTGGTATCAGTGAATTTCGTAATCATATGATGAAGATGCTAGTATAGAGGAAAACTATGAAATCGATTGCTTAGCCTTGCCTGCACGTGAGATTTATTGAATTAATTAGGATGTAGCTAGTTGCTATGCAATCTATTTGTAGGGCATTTTCATGATGCAAAAAGTATTTTGTTGTTCGATTTTATTAGCTATTTAGGTTGGAGCCATATAACGACAGCATAATTATTTTCTATTTATTTTGATCTTCAACTTATACAGGAACATGGCTTTGACGGATCACAATGGAGTTCGACTCTTTATTAGCAGTGAATAAAGTGTTGAAGCCTTTAAACTCACATGATCCTCTATTTTAAATTATTCATAAGTGCCAACATTTGTTTAGGAAAGATTGAGAATGCATATTGGTTCATGTAAGGATTTCGGTCAAACCTTACCTACCTGTATATGGTCCCTTCTCCCTGTACATGGTCCCTTTCATCATGTCCTGTAACTCCCGCATGTGTGTTTATCGCCCACTTCCTCAACCTTCAGCCTTTGTGATAGACAGTAGGGTATAAAGTGTTGTTTTAAAAACTACACGTTAGTTTTGGTTTCGGGTCCTATCTTCGCCGAGCATAAAAGAACACACCATCGAGCTTGTTTCAGGAAGAGGATAGAAACTCAAACCACTCAGAGATCACGAGGCTTATCATCGGCAATGATTGGAGGTTCGGTTATGTATCTTTACGTCAAGATTTATGTATGAGATGCCTGCATGCTGTGGTTTAATTTTTCACCTCCACCATTTTCAACACAACACAGAAACGTGCCAAAAACTACATAAACTGACAAAACATGACGAGTATATATATATATGGTTTTATGCATGTATCCTTACGTCAAGATTTATGTATGAGATTCCTGCATGCTGTGGTTTAATTTTTCACCTCCACCATTTTCAACATAACACAGAAACGTGCCAAAAACTACAGAAACTGACAAAACATGACGAGCAAAATAAGAAGAAAGTCATGAACTTTGGGTTGAAACGACCAAATTGTATTAGTTATAGATGGAGATAGAGAAAAGAAGCAACAGGCTTTTGGTGTGAATAGTAAAGAATGACTTAAAAACAGTCTTTATGAGGAGAGAACAGAGAACAGCAAGAAATGGGCTTGATGGTACAGTTACAGTAGCAATAGCAGTAGCAAGAGTATTAAGAACACTCAGAAAACTTAGCACACGAGTTTGAATGAAAAAGTTATATATTTATTGAAAGCAAACTGTAGGCATATATAGCCTTTTACAAAGATTGAAATAACAACCCACATATACAACATCCTAAAATGTGGTAACAGACTAAGAGGAATTCGTCAAAACATTAACCACTAATTCCTATAAAATAGGACTTATTAACAGATTGACATAACTAAAAGAGCGGACCTAACATTCCCTCCCTTAAACTGTATGCAGAATGCATTCAGTTTATATTAGGAACTTCACATATTCCCAACAAACTACGGAGCTTCAAAAACGCCTCCAACTTGAGTGGCTTTGTCATAATGTCAGCTACCTGGTCTTGAGTATTACAATGTTTTAAATCAACCACACCATCTCTTACCAATTCACGGAGAAAATGAAACCTGATGTCAATGTGCTTGCTTCTTCCATGCAGAACAGGATTCTTGGATAGTTTTATTGTTGAACTGTTATCACACAAAATTGTAGTACTTTTCTCCTGCACGTTACCAAGCTTCATTAAAACTCTTCTTAACCATACACACTGACAAGCACATGAGGCAGCTGCAATATATTCGGCCTCAGTGGTGGATAAGCTAACCACATACTGTTTTTTGGATGACCATGAAACTGCTCCAGTACTAAACATGAATACATACCCAGTTGTACTCTTCCGATCATCTAGATCTCCAGCAAAATCACTATTTGAGTAAGCCGTGAGTTACTTATTTCTTCCTTTCTTGTAGAAAATCCCCAGATTAGTCGTTCCTTTCAAATATCTTAGTAACCTTTTCGCTGCCAACCAGTGTTGCTCTGTAGGACATGACATGAATCTACTGATAAGACACACACACCATACACTAAATCAAGTCTAGTTGTAGTTAAATACATGAGACTGCCAACCACCTGTTTGAACAAACTTGCATCAACTTTAGCTCCCTTCTCATCCTTTGACAATTTGCAACCTGGAACTATGGGTTCTTCACCAAATTGCTTCTGTCCATGCTAAATCTTTCTAAAATTTCATGAGCATATTTTCTTTGACACACATAAATCCCATCAGAATGTTGTAGTACTTCAATTCCCAAAAAATATCTCATTTTTCCCAAGTCAGACATGTCAAACTCTGACATCATCGACTTCTTAAACTTTTCACACATGCTTTTGTGATTTCCGGTAAAACTTAAATCATTAAAGTAAAAACTAACAATTAAGAGCTTATCTCCCTCCTTCGACTTTGTGAATAGGGTGTGTTCATAGTGACATTTTTCAAAGCCCTCTTTAGTAAAATAGGCTTCAATTTTGCTATACCAAGCTCGTGGAGCTTGTTTAAGGCCATACAACGCTTTATTCAGCTTATAAACCTTGTGTTCCTCACCCTTCTTCTCATATCCCTGAGGCTGTTGGACATACACTTCCTTACTAAGCTCACCATGCAAAAATGCGTTTTTTACATCAAGCTGAAAAATACTCCAACCTTCTTGAGCTGCTATAGCGATTATCAAACGTATGGTATCTAGTTTTGCAACTGGAGCATAAACTTCTGTATAATCAATCTCGTATTGTTGTGCATATCCTTTTGCCACAATTCTAGCCTTGCATTTGTCTATCTCACCATTGTCATTGAGTTTTGTTTTAAAAACCCATTTAACTCCGATAGTCTTCACTCCTTCAGGTAGAACAGTCAGGTCCCATGTTTTGTTACGTTCAATGGCCTCGATCTCTGCATTCATGGCATCTCTCCATTTCTTGCTCTTTGCAACTTCCTCGAAAGCAATGGGATCAGCTTCTGTGAGTATCATCATGGTGCTCAAATCTTGTTTTTCTGAGAAACCTTCTTCGGTTTCATAATCTTGCATCCAATGTGGAACTCGTCTTGCCCTCCCTTGAATTGGACCCGAGGAGTTCTCATCATTTGATTCACTAGAAGGTGAGCTAGTGCCACTTGAACCAACTTCTTTATTTTTGGTAACCTCTGCCCCCGATTCCCTTTGATTCTCGGCTTCATCTCCTTCTTCCTCACTATCACCCCATTCTAACACATCCGAAGCCATTTCTTCCCTGCTCATGTTCCAATTCCATCCCTCATTCTCCTCAAAAATAACATCCTTACTAACAATTATTCTCTTAGAAACTGGATCAAACAATCTATAAGCCTTCGACTCATCGCTTACTCCCAATAAAACACATTGAAAGCTTTTGTCATCTAACTTGATTCTTTTCTGGTCTGGTATGTGCACATGACCCAAACACCCAAAAACCTTGAAATATTCTACTATAGGCTTTATACCACTCCATGCTTCCTCTGGAGTTCTATCTTGCACAGCTAAAGTAGGGAACCTATTGAGCACATGCACACACCATCTCACAGCTTCTGGCCAGAAAGTCTTTGGAACCTGCTTCTCAGTGAGCATACAATGCACCAAATTCATCACAGTCCTATTCTTCCTTTCAGCAACTCCATTTTGCTGAGGAGTATAGGTTGTGGTTAATTGCCTGGTTATGCCATTTGCCTTGCAAAACTCCTCAAACTCATCTGAGGTAAACTCACCACCTCTATCAGTTCTCAAACATTTAAGGTAAGAACCTACTTCCTTTCAATAAAAGTTTTAAAACTTCTAAACATGGTAAAAGCCATCATGATTTTTCATGCAAGAAGTAAATCCAAGTTTTACGACTAAAATCATCAATAAAACTTAAGAAATACCTCTTTTTACTGTTTGATGTAGGCTTTATAGGATCACATATATCAGCATGCACCAACTCCAGCTTTTGTGATGCCCTCTAAAGACTTTTTTTGGGAATGGAATACCTGTGCTGCTTTCCGACTAAACACGTTATGCACAACTTTGCTGGTGTTTTAAGTGAAGGCAAACCACTGACCATCTTTTTGTATTGAAGGGTTCTCAACCCTTTAAAGCTCAAGTGTTTGAATTTGCAATGCCACAAATAACTCTCATCTTCTGTCACAGCTTGAAAACAGGTAGTAGCTTTAGGCATCATTGCTGCAAGCACAACAAACATCCTGTTCGTGCTCATCTCGGACTGAATAATTAGGCCCTTGCTAGGATGGAAAACTTTGCACTTCCCATGTTGAATCAGAATTGCCACACCTTTTTCTTGAAGTTGCCCTATACTTAATAGGTTATTTTTTAGCTCAAGAATGTAATAAACCTCAGATATTCCCTGAGTGATTCCATTCACTTGCATTCGAATGTTTCCTTTCCCCATAACTGCCATCCTTGAGTTGTTTCCTAGTTTCACAGTTTGCCTGAAGTGAACATCCAAATTCGAAAACCATTATGTATTCCCACTCATATGATTACTACATCCTGAGTCAAGGAACCGGACCTCTTTTCTCTGAGCATGGTTAAGTTCTACATAGGACATTAATAACATCTCTTCTCCTTCATTTAGTTCTACATAGTTGGCTGCATTCTCCCAACTAGGACACTTATACTAGAAGTGTCCTAAATTGTGACACTTAAAGCACTCGACAGTAGCATTGTTGAAAGATCATCTGCCACGACCTCTTCCTCTTCCTCTGAACACCCTGCAACCTCTTCCTCTGCTAGTGTTGTCTTCCTGAGTGACCTTGAAAACCTGCTCCTCTTCACGATGGCCATTCATTCTTTGTTCATGGACTAGCATACTGCTCTGCAGCTCGTCAATGGTCATTGTGTCCAAATCATTGGATTCTTCAATGGAGCAAACCACGTAATCAAATTTTGAAGTCATGGACCTCAAGATTTTCTCATTGATAATAGTTTGGCTCATTATCTCACCATGAGTCTTCATTTTGTTGGCCATAGTGAGAGTACGAGCAAAGAAATTATCAACAGTCTCACCCTCCTTCATATGGAGAGTCTCAAAGTCCTTCCGAAGAGCTTGCAACTGTGCCCTCTTAACCTTGATAGAAACTTGGTATTTCTGTTTCATTGAGTCCCAAATGCCCTTTGATGTGTCTCTATCGAGTATAGTCTCCAAGATATTCCGGTCTATAGCTTGGAAAAGGTAGTTTTTGCCTTTAAGTCTTTCAACTTTTGCCCCTCGATCACTTTGGGTTGTGCTTCTGTCTGGTCCTCGACCCCTTATGTCGCCGCCCCTGAAATCCCATTCCCTATGAGATCCCAATATTCCTTGGAACGAAGAAAGTTCTCCATCAACATCGCCCAATGATCGTAATGTCTGTCAAATTTGGGAATAGCTGGCTGCACAAAACCACTACTACTGCTCTCCGCCATTATGCTCGACTCCCTTACTCTGAAAGAAAACTGTAGTTTCTTTCCACACACACTCACAATCAGGGCCCTGTAATGAGGCTCTGATACCAAATATTACGAACACTCAGAAAACTTAGCACACGAGTTTGAATGAAAAAGTTATCTTTATTGAAAGCAAACTACAGGCATATATAGCCTTTTACAAAGATTGAAATAACAACCCACATTTACAACATCCTAAAATGTGGTAACAGACTAAGAGGAATTCGTTACCACTAATTCCTATAAAATAAGACTTATTAACAGACTGAAATAACTAAAAGATCGGACCTAACAAAGTTCTCTACTTAAAACTCTCGCAAAGTTCTAACAATTCTTTTACGGTTGATTGAATACACAACACTTTACACACAATAAACAATATAAGACGAATTGCCTTCATCTATAGTGGAGAGTTACACCTTTATGCCTATTAGTTCCCTTTGATTATGGAGAATATAGTCTTGAAAAATGTCCACTCTCTTTCCCATCACTGCCCCACTACATGATCTTAGGAAATGATCTTACTTTACTTCATGCTCTTTTCATGTGATGCTATGTCATTATCTTTTGAATGATCAAGTGCTTTGTTGAATCTTTGATTAGCTATCTCGAACCATCTTAGTCCTTGGACTATTCAAATACACTTAGAACGTAGTCACATTACTCTATGACTAAATATATTACCAATATGAGTTAACTTGTATAAAACCCTAGCAGGATTTTCATATTTGTAAACTTTCTCTGAAGTCTTGTGCCGTCATGAGTACTTGAACTTATCATTGTCAATGTCACATATGAATTTCATTCATTGTCAAAATTTTCTCCGATGTGCACTTACACATGGCAACTCTAACCTACTCTTAAGATTTCGTCTACATTAAACGTATGTGTTGCCTATTTGCAAGACTTTGCCTTATCAAATATTGACCAAAGCTTACCAACACCTATGTGTTTCTATCTTCTAAATTTAGTGGTCTAATAAAAACCCTTAGTTAATTTTGTTGTTAGGTATGTGTTGAGGAGAGCTTTCTTTACATCTAACCCATGTTATTTTAGGTAGTTAAAAGAATGATCTGTTTTTCCTTTTTCTGACATGACTCTCACTTCTTTCCATTATGTCAATAAAACAAATATTTGTTTTGATTATTTAAAAAATTAATTGAAAATAGTCACTCTTCTTTGCCATAATACATGAGAAGCGCAAAGGCTTTACGCACACATGGTAGTTGTGCTCAAGGTAAGTTAGCCACCTCATGGGTATTGTTCATTGATCCAACCAACCTTCATCTCTAGTTTACGTGTGCATTTGCTACATTTTCGTAGTGCCATTTTTCTCTGCAACTTGCACAATTGGAAGATATTCAAACCCTATCAGATACTAATTTCAGTCCGTCGTCCAAACAATTGACTGAAACTGAAGGCTGCACTTGTTATGGTATAGTCTTCTTCTTTCACGCTTCAGGGTGACTAATGAAGGTCCGTGACTTTAAAAAACAACACTCCATATATACAAATTTATTGCCTGGGAGATCAATTGTTTTGTATTAAGCTGAGGAAGTATGGCTTAACACTCAGTATTCTTTCACTAGAATGATCTAATTGTGGATTTGTAAAAAAATTTTGACTTTTTTTTTGCAAAATTTCGTTATCTTTTTTGTATGATTTTTTTCGAAGTAAAATCATTATCGACTTCACCAGAATGACGTTTTATATCATTTGGCACTATAGTGAAATGAATGGCTCATATGCTGGAGTTCAGATCCCCTGTCTAAGTTATTCTATCTTACTCTGTCTAAGAAGGAAACGGCGCCGTTTTGTCTAAAAATTTGACAGAGGAGCAAGTTAAATGGGTAGATGCCTGTGGGACCCACCCACAGGCGCCGTTTTTAAGCCGCTAACTAGCCAAATCAAAAGCCACTTTTAAGAAGGTTGTGTAACGTTATTCCAAAGCTAGTTTCAAAACAAAAGGTTTTTAGAAAACGAGGTTATTTGCTTATTCTGTCTAAGAACTAAATTAAAAATAATCAGCAATTTAATGAGGTTAAATTAATAAGAATAATTAAAGAAGCATAATAATTTTTAACAATAATAAAATGGTTAATAATAA
>JAOTAY010000191.1:48270442-48281180 GCA_025629805.1 Erythroxylum baracoense
ATTAATTATTTAATAAATTTTATTCTATTATATGTGATTTATATTTAAAATTTATTTATTTATATTTTATTTATATAGAAATATATACAAACAATTAAAGAATAATTTATATTTTTCTATTTTTTATTAATTAAAATTTTATTTATTTTATTGTTAATTATATTTAATTTTTTTATTAATAATATAAATGAGTCTGGGAAAAAGGGGGTTAGGTTAAAAGCTATAATTGGTATTAAGAAAAATTATTGAGGATATATTAGATAGTATGTATTTATTAGTTTACGTTCTATCCTAAACTTCCCAAATCGAAAGTTTCTTATTTTTACTGTTTAGGATGAAATAGAACGTAACATGAAATTCTCCGTTTCCATTTCATTCCGTTTTATTCCATTATAAAACTCTCAATCAAATAATGGAAGTGTGTTACATTATATTATATTCTATTACTAACCCGTCAACTAAAAAGAGTCAAAGAGAGACCCTTACTCAACAAAAATTCATCTTTTAGCTTCGAGGCCTTTTGTGATTCAAACTAAGTTGCTTGTCCATAGATAAGAAGATCTACCAGCGGGTATTCCATCATGCTTGGCAATAGCCTCATCTTTTAGAAATCTAAGAAGCAGGTCACTGTTTCTCTATCATCTGTCGAAGCAAAATATTGATCTCTTGGAAGGGTTCGAGTTTGATCAATTCTTCCTACCCTCTAGCTTGAGAGGCCGTTGGGAAACATAGAGATCAAGCATCAACAATTAAGTTAACTAAGGTGACACTTATTCACATATGACAATGGTAATAAAAATGAGAAATTGAAAATGAATATAGTGAAAAATGAGAATGGATATAATCATTATAATTATAATAGTTGGTTAGGACGAAGGAATGATTACCATTACTAATGATAGTAGTTGATTTATTAAAAATTTTAAGAAATAAAAAATTTGTTAAATTTTTGTTTAACATCAAATTTTAATATATTCTAATTAATTATATTTAATTAATTATATTGTTTTGCTACAAAGGAAAAAATAATTTGTTAAGTTTTTGTTTTAAATCAAAATTTAATATATTTTAATTAATTATATTTAATTAATTATATTGTTTTTCCAAAAATAGAAAAATTAAAAAATAACTGTCATGGGTCACAGGGTGACACTCCCCTCATGAGCGTGATAACGATTTCTAACGCCCCTAACAGTTGCGCATTACACAAAAATGACTTTCATTCCTCTCATATCGGGAGGTATCAAGTAATCCCCAAATTTGAATATAAAAATATTGTTAATATAACGATAATATATAACCAAGAAACTGTTTTTTATTCTTTACATGTTGATATCTTCCCAAGCCCATTAATCAAGCTCCTCCTAATTATTTAGACGTCAACTTAATAGTTGGAATGAATAATTACTTGCAAGAGTTTTACAAATTCTATTTTATGGTTCATTCCAATATACATTTGTAAAGCTTTGTATGTACAACTGAAGAATATACGAATCAGAAATAACCTCACAGCAAATTCTGTCTCCCTATCATTCTTCTTTCTCTAGTCATCTCATTGTCATTGGTCAAAGTTTTTTCAAATTTAACACCATGTTTACAAGGTCTTTGCTTTGAGAACCCAATACTGGAAAAAATATATATATATATATATACTAGACTTCTCCACTTCTAAATTTACTTTTCCTAATACAGAAAAAGGATTCAGAATATCAAAATTAACCCCATAAGGCATATTCACGTTCATTATACTATTCGTCTTGTAAGTTGTATCTTATGATCCATATCTAACTTCTTTCTGACTTATCATTTATCGTAATTCATAATGCTTTTAAGCTTTCAAACTTCATATTTATTTTGATCACTTACTCACCAATTGTATTGACTTCTTGTTATTTCAAAATCTCATAAAAAAATTGTATTTTCCCGCTTAAGAAGTGTATAATTTAGTAGTAATGTTAACTAAAAGATTGAAAGAATGACTGCTTTTTGAAAAAAAATGCTTTTTGTATTTACTATTTGCAAAGGAATTGTGCTAATTAAAATTTTTTATTTGATAATGAAAAGAGATGGTCACAATTTTTTTTTTATGAATCACACATTTGACATACTTTTTTTATGTAGGTATTTTTTAGAGTTGAAAAATCCTATCTTACTATGACTGAATTGATCAGACTTTAAACTAAACTCGAACTTTTATATTTTAAAACAAAGCTCAAAATTTTAAAATGAAGTGACGCGTTTTGAATAAAATGAATATATATATTTAACTCAATACCACTCTAGCTTCGAGTTGCCCAATTCCAACCGAGATCAGGCTCAGAATTGGGCTTGAAGCCTTGAACCATAGACAATAGGCAAACATTCTTGTCACAAAAAATGATTGAAAATTAATAAAATACAAGTGACATATGTGTCAAATACCTTTATTACTTACACCGAAAAAATAATAATATTTAGTATTTAATATAATTTAATTTTAATAACTAATAATATTTATTGATTATTAATAATCTGTTTATTTGATACGATAATAAAATAAGTCTTTTATTATATTTTTATTTATTATATAATAATAATAATAATAAATCATATGATCAATTTTATTTTATTTGTAATAAAATTTTTTATAGATAATTAATAATTCATTTGGTTCGTTTTTACTCTTTCTTAGAGAAAATTTTATTATTTTATTAGTTTATGATATTTATGTATCTTTACTTCTATCAAAATAATACATTATTCAATTTAAATTAATAATAAATTAAGACTTTTATAAATTTTTATTTTATTATATAATAATACTACTAAATAAAATGTTTAGTATGGTATACTCAAAGGAAGAGACAAGAGTATTTTAAAAAATTATTGGCAAAAAGGATTTTTTAATTTATATAATTTTTAAGTATATTATTTATTTATATTTGATTGAAAATAAAATATTTTCCATATTACTAATTGATCATATTTACATGTGGTTATTATATCAAAAATATAAAATAATTAATTATTTTATTAATTATATAATATATAATATATAATATTTATTAATAATAAATTAATAAAATTTAAAATAATAGTATGATAAATATTTTTATTTTATTATATAATAAACTAATAAATAAAATTATTAATATAGTATAATATTTTATAATATAGTTATTATTTATTATAATTTTAATTTTAATTTGTAAAATGATGATGATGATGATAAGTGCTATAAGTAAATATTGATCTAAAAATCATGAAAAGAAAATTTACGCTTAAAGAAAGAGATAGGGGTCTTCTAAAAAAATATCAACAAAAAAATTAGTTCATAGATAACGTGTATAAATATTATCTGTTAATATTTGATCAAAATAATTTTTATATGAAATTTTCTTTCGTACTTTAGCCTAACATCTGGTAATATATTTATTCTAAAAAGTTGCGAGAATCTTCTTGATAAGTATGATGGATCTCATTTGAAAGTCACCGTAAAGCAAACTACAATTGTATTATATCCAAAAGGAAGCGAACCAGTAAACTTTATAGGCTGGAAAGTGAAGCGCCTCGCTGCCAGCCCACCAAACTCCCCAAGAAAAGAAATGAAAGGTACACGAAAGGCACCCTAAAGAGTACGTACACATGGTCCTGTAAATTAGTTCTAGTCCCACTATTTGATCAATGTTTGGTCTTAATTATCGTTAAGGTTGCTTAAGCATTAAACTGATTAAGGAGGATATGGGATGTGTTGCATTTAATTTCATTTACAAAGAGATGTGTCAACTAAAGATAGCGCTCGACGAACATGGTCCATGGGGGGTGTGGCTTTCGTGTTACGTTTGGTCTAAATGCATCCTTAGAAATATTTTCTCGTCAACTTTCAAACACAGCCAAGTATAATTAACTTATGCTAATGCAATAAACAAAACTTGCCGTCTCGATAAGCATATATTCTTTGATTCGACCAAAAGCCTAACGATTTTCTAATTGCTTTTAGCTGTCACTTCAAGATGTAAAGGGGCTTTCGCATAAATAAGTTTGCTCTTAATTTATAACCGAAGAAGCTGAATTACTTAAAAGGGACCATATAACCTTCGTCCTTGCTTTTCCCTTAAGTTATGAACAAGTTGGTTTTGTTCTACCACGTAAAACCTAATTTAACCATTCTACTTCCAACCAAAAGCCTCCAAGATCACATGGAACAGTCTAATCAAGTTCAGATTATCCAACTGAATATGTGGCAGTTAAGTATCACACCAACGCACTTTAACAGATATCTGGTAGCTTAATCCATTTTACCAATAATGGATCAACATGGAGTTTGTGGAGCACTATTATTGGATATTGTTATTGGTAAAGACAGACAGTTGGTCAGTCGCGATCATCCTTTAAATTGATCCCCACATTGTGGTGCCCAAGAAAGTGAAAATGACAACCAAAGTATGAAGCTTTGTAGCTTGCCTAGGAGGATATACTGCATCATTATTGCATGCTTCAGTTCATATACATACAATAGCTTTGCTTCTCGAACCTGGCTATGTCAAGAGAACGATAAACAACAAAAGTCGGTCTTTAAACAGGATAAAGGGGGAGATATAATCGAGCTAAATGTTTCATTACATCATTAATAACTATAAAATAGAGTAAAAGAACCTACGACAAAGAAAAATGGGAAGAATTATTAATAAATAATATAAATGTTTTAAGGAAAATATTTTTGTGGTTGACGAGTAGTGATTATAAGTCGGTGATAGTAAGAAATATTATTTTATTAAATAATTATTATTTATCAATGATAATTACTAAAAGTATTAAATAATGTGTATTCAAAGAGTATTATCTCTCAATAAGGAATAAATTTCTAAAACATACTAATGAGTATTTTTTTTCTTTAACATTGGTAAAATTTATAATCTTTAATTTTGAATATATATTAAATAAATTGTCGAATTTGTTTAATAATTTATAAATCTTGTTTTAGAAGAAATGAGAAGGAGAAAACCGCCTCAATTAAGGAAACGGCAATGGTGGAGCCCCACTTTGAACTAAGAATACCGCTTAAACTACAGGGTCCAGGTTAAACCGTAGGACCCAAATTTCCAATACGTAGGGACTCCAACGTTGCCGAAAGTTAAAAGGGTTGCTTGACTAAGAAAGACTAATCATTTTATTACAATTGCAGCTATGCCATCCCAAGCCAACAAGGTTTCGTTCTCTTTAGCAGCTATGTTGGTTGGATTGTTAAAAAGAAGATGTAAATGCTCATTTTAAAACCCAAAGTGCTCTTGCAACCATTCAAAACCCTCTATACACTTCTTGTTTTATTCTCCATCTCTTCCTCTCAATCTCAAAGAAACCAGAATTGCACAGCTGAGAAAAAAACCAACTTTCATGTCGCGTTTCAGGCTGCCAAAGAAGCTTCAACCCGTTAAGAAGGCGTTGAAACGCTTCACCAGTTCATTTCAATCGAAACTTCAGAGCTGCAGCCTCTGTAAAGCCATCAAAACCAACACCAGTCGTCTCCTTGCATATTGCTCCACTCATTTGCTTCTTCATTTCAACAAACGCTCCATTACAAGACCACCCCATCTCCATCACCCTTATAGGAATTTCTACCAATCTCACAGTAACAAGAGCCAGCGCTACAACAACTTTTCGGCCATATACATAGACCAACTCTACGCTTCAGGCTCGGAGACACGCTCAACACACACGAAGCAGCTCCATGCACATGCAGAATCAAGTAATAGAGGCAAAGCAGTTGTTGACGAGAAGGCCATGCCAAGCAGAAGAGGAGAGCCAAGGGAGAAGAGCTTGTATAGCATCGAAGACGCATGGAGGGAAGCTGTTGCCAAATCACCACAGCTGCGCCCAGTAGATGAAAGGGCTGAGGAGTTCATACACAAATTTCACCAGGACATGAAGCTTCAGAAGGAGAGGTCCATTCTGGAATTTGAAGAGATGCTGGCTAGAGGTGCTTAATTAATTCAATTTATTTGCTTTTTTTTTAATCTTTGGGGGTATTCCTATATACAAATACAGAGTGCAAGTGTGAATTGACATGAATACAAATAATAGTGAAAATTAATGTTTCATCCATCTTAGGTACCAATTTGGTTTTTGGTCTCTTTTGAACAAAGTAATGTTACAAAGGGTGTCTTCGAGCATAGCAGCTCCAAGTTGTATGTGATTTGTGTTATGTACTTGAATTATTCAGCATATGCTTTATTGGTTTAAGGTTCGGGAACTTTTTATTGCACAAGGTAATACAGAAAGTGGGAGGTATAATCGACCAATAGTTATAGTCGTACACTTATCTGTGTTTTAATCAAGCTCCACAAGAACATAAAAGAATCATATGTCTAATCAAAATTAAGTATACTCAGTGGTTCAGTGCTGGAAATCCTTCATCGGGTCATCATGATGTATCTTCTTCATTCGATATGCCTCCATCTCCTCAGCCGTAACCTAAATATGGTATTCATGGGTTTAGAAGCATCAATTGCAGCAACAAAACTAATAGTCAAATTTCATAAATAATGACAACAATAATGTTCCCAATCAAAAGACATGCACTGTACCTCATCATTCCATCTAATATTATATTTGCGTTTCATTTCACATTTCTCTTCCTTCTTTCTCTCACCCTCCTGTCAAATGAACCACATTCAATAGTAGCAACTGATAAGTGATGCTATAAACTAATACAACAAAAGAAACGATGATTCAGGAGCTGTCTAATTAGTTTTATGTGTAAGAAAAGGTAGTTGAATGTTATATTGTTTCTTTGGATAAACAAGTTTCCCTCGTCAATTACCTTCTTAAATGCCTCCGAAAGATGTTTCTGGTCAAGAATCAAATTATCAGGTACATCAGTTCCCCAAATAGCTAGCACTTTCTCTTCTACCAGAGCAGGCATCTCTGCATTCGGGATGTTCGTAAGAAACAAATAAATGCAAACGCACGAGCATTGAAAGGCGCATGAAAATAGAAAGGTGTTAATGGAGGAGGGGTATCCACTGATAATTTCAAATATTAGCATGGCCTTAGCAAAAAGATAAAAAGTTTCAGATCCTATGAACAGCAATAATACAACTATAACCAAATGAGAAAACAGCTATTATCAAACCGAAAAAATATCAAATAGCTGACGATGTACTGATGTCCAAAAATGGTGCATATGCACGGATACTTGCCATCAGAGGTGGCTTTCCGAACAATATTAGCTTTCATCAAGTCTATTGCCGCCTCAGCAGCCTCGATTCCCGCCGAACCAGTGCAATAACTGTTTCTAATTGTTTGCTTACAGCGTTTGTAGCCCCATTGATGATCTTTCCACCAAGAACCCCAAACACTGGTGTGGTCATTGATCCAAATGTCTTCTTCATACTTGCTCTTAGGAAGGGATGTCTCCTTTAAGTAGGAACAAGGAAAATGTTAGCCCAAGTAGCTTTCAGCTTCAGCAAAATTCTTAAAGCTTGAAAGAACTTTAGTCAATGCCTCGATTGTTAAGATGTATTAAATAAATATGAGCAACAAAGCCTCACCAAGCTTGACCAAGTCAATCAAAAAATCGATCTTCGGCTTCTAGAACACTTCCAGACAAATTTGTGCTCCTTTCTATCATAGTACATGAAACAGGATGGGTAAGTAATCTAGTTACAGTGCAAGAAACAACAGAAAACCTCACGCACGGCAAACAAAGTTGGATACAAATTGAGCACTTCATCATAGTTTCCCAAACAACTGATATTAGTGCCTTCGATTTCGTTCAAGCTAATAAATAAAACTTCGAAACTCTATACGATACCAGGCCTTTTACGACTCTGCCAGTACGATCATATTCAACTTGTCTCTCACTCTGTCCCAGCAGTAGCTCCCTTGGTAGATCTTCTTCACTAGCAGCATTACCATATTTCTCCAAAATGATGTCTCTCAATTTTGATTTCAACTTCTCCTTGATAACTTTATAATTCCTAAAGAGCAATTCAGCTTGGGGTGGAGCAGCTTGCATATGGATATCTTGACCCTTTTCAAATGCCTCCCAAGCATGAATAATAAGTTGCTTGAACTCACAGTGCTTGTCTCCCTGAAATTAGAGAATTTGGCAAATCAGTAGCTAATCAGTACAATGTCAATAAAAAGCAAATCCAAAGCAGTACTAGAAGCACCCAAAGGTACTCACTCCATAGAATTTCTCATTAGGATCGGCATTAGGAAGAGGATCTTCACGCATTGACCGAGTTTTAGGATCATAATAAGCTGAACTAACATCAAGATTTAAAAGATACTTTGCTGTATCTTCCCGAATTCGCAAATTCCTGGAAGCAATGCCAAGTAGAAAAGAGAAGGCATAGATACATGTTAAAACTTTAAATCAGTCCAAAAGAAAATTCGTGATCAATAGAAAAATAATAAAGTAGAGAGAATATAAACGCCAGACCTAACAGTTCCAGTGAGCTTCCACCACCTGTAGTACGAACACGCATCTCCACTTTCGCAAAATCCATCTGTTTGCTTTCATCCACCCTCGCTTCATCAACTTTGGAAGCATCTTCATCATCCTCATCATCAGTAATCTCACCTTCACCATTTCGTTTGTTGTTTTTCTCCTCTAATTTTTTCAGCTGCTGTTCTTTCAAGAATTTCCTTCTAGCCTCATCCCTTGCCTCATATCTATCAATGACGCGAGCATATAATGATGCATCATAACCATTCAATCTGTCTCGTTTGCCATCATAATCCAGATCAAATGTCTATATCTTTTCACCAGGTGCAATGTGCATGTTTGTCCATTTTGCACCTATTTTGCGGGGCCTTTCAGTGCATGATTTTGCATCATGTGTCATAGCCCCACAGCTACAATAAGACAAATATCAGGTTACTTATACAGTACAATTTACATTTAATGAAATTAAAGTCTCTCTTTATTTTTACCATGACAGCCACTGCATCATTTATCCTATTCTTTTAACTACCAAACGTGCACTGGAAACCAACTTCCTCTTCTCTACATGTCCCAAGCTAACGTGACTTCAGAATTTGAGTGATAAAACAATGCAAGAAAGAGAACTTCCTTCGGTTACCATAATTGAATCAGATTAAGGAAAAGTTTTCCTTTACACAACCAGATTGCAAATGTGCCCCCAGTATAGCTCCCGCGATCAGATATGCAGATAATAAGGATGTCTCACAATTCTTTTCATTGCCCTCCAACACAGAGATGAAATTAGACAAGAACAAGGCCCTAATTCTATGTTCGATAATTACAATACCTTTTCAATCTGGTAGCTGTATCCCGAAGAATTTAGATTATAAAAATACTGGCAATGACCACATTTTAAAATAGAAATCTCCCCTTTACCTAAAAATGAGAAGCATTCCTCCATCCTAAAATAATCCATGTTAGAGAAAAGATCGTAATATAATAGAAAACAAAAAAAAGTACAATATTCAGGTTAAAAAAAAGTACAATATATCCTCAAAGATCCCTCTTAATTATGCATACAAGCTGCAGGGTTCACAAAGAATAAGAAGCAAATGGAAAGCTGGAAAAATATTTAAACCAATAAGTAAAGAAATTTAAATATTTAAAATATAAAGTCGGAAAATGAATTTAGCCCCCAGCCCCAGGAATTTAAAGTTTTGCGCAAACTATCGGTATCCGGAACTAAGCAAATGAGATAATGATGATAGTAATATCTTTAACATTGCCTTGGAGAATAAGTTGAATATCATTTCCTTGTGATGAGCTTGGAAATTTGCAGACAGTTGATCAAGTCAACTCGTCAATTGGCCATCAAAAAGTGTTGAATTTCACAATAACAGATAGCATTTTTCATATCCTAACATGCAAACAACTTGAGGTAAAACTACATAACCTGGTAACTAGTACAATTGGTCCACTGACTTGACACAAGCTCATTGCTGGAAATTAAGCACACAAAACAACCCTTTTCTTCAAAACTCAAGAACTCAAACATTCCAAACACTCAAGAGTTACTCAACTTAACTTTTCTCTCAATCTGCTTCTACTTGATGCTACCGAGCTGTTGACTTTGACTTGTTGACCAAATTTTAAAATTTTTGACCAAGTCGTTCTTAAGGTTGTTCGACATTCCGGATCCAACCGCACAGTCAAAAATTTCAAATTCTTGCTATATTGAGCGATATGGCAAATAGTGTGGCATCTTTCTAAGTTCTGAAACTCAACAACAACAATTACGACAATTGGAGTATTAAAATGAAGGCCCTCCTTAGAGCACACGATGTTTGGGATATTGTAAAAAATGGTTATTGCGAACCAGAGAATGAAGATACTCTTAACCCAACTCAAAAGTTAGCATTAAAGGAAGCAAGAAAGAGAGACAAGAAAGCTCTTTGCCTCATCTATCAAGCATTAGATGATGACGATTTTGAAAGGATTTCCAGTGCGATCTCATCCAAAGAAGCATGAGAGAAGTTGCAAACCTCTAACAAGGGAATCGAAAAGGTGAAGAAGGTTCGTCTCCAAACATTAAGAGGTGAATTTGAATCCTTACATATGAAAACATCTGAGTCTATTTCTGACTATTTCTCGAGAGTAGCTGCTGTTTCTAATCAGTTGAAAAGAAATGGTGAAAAATTAGAAGATGTGAGAGTAATAGAGAAGATACTCCGTTCATTGGATCCCAAATTTAAGTACATCGTGGTGACAATTGAAGAAACTAAAAACTTGGAAGAAATGACAATTGAGCAACTCCAAGGATCATTGCAA